>JAZAYU010001598.1:0-20867 GCA_038501625.1 Corbicula japonica | reverse complement strand
GCTGACATCAAAACCAGGCTATGACATGAAAATAGTCTTATATTTTTTTTATTTAAAAGCATAAGATGCATGTATAATTAACACTTGAACTCAAAACAATAAACGTAGAATCTTTTATTTTTAGGCAGCATTTCGAGGTAAAAAAAGAGACTAATTTTCAGATTTATCCACCACTGACGGCACTGGTGCATTTTCCTTCTTGAAATCGTTACTAAAGAGATATCATTTTTTAAACGAAATAACGTTCGCACAAGTCACACCATACCAAGGTATAAGTATTTCTTAACCAATCCCCCCGCCACCCCTCACAACCATCACCAGATTGAAGTGAAAGCAAGAATGCAGCAAACTTGAAAGTCTGCGTACACAATGCGTTATCTGTAAATATGAATGTTGATTAAAATTATATGCTTCGTTCTGACAATAATATAAACGGAAAATTGAATTTATTGATTATTCGTATTTGTAAAATTCCCTGGGTGTATATGCATGTCACAATTACTTTTTAAGGTTCAGTCCGTTATGACTACATCAGAGACTATAATACCTGAACACTTCTTCCAGATTTCAGATTATGTCTAGAAATAGAGTGAGAGAGAGTTATTAAGTCACTTGCATTCGGAATATAGGTACGGATTAATGTTTGGGTAAATGAAGAAATTTCGTTAAATTCAACTAAAAACCAGAAAACGGGTAGTTCCGAATCACCCTTACATGGTCTATTCCGGATCACTTCCGGCCATCGCCTGAACATTACTTTCCTAGTCAAAAACAGTACGTCCGAATAATTTCCGGTCACTTAAAGATAACCAAGTATTTACAAGGTAAAATTGGTCATACTTTAGCAACTTTACCATAATCATTCAATATGGTCAAAGAAACAGTCATTTGCATTTGAAATAAATATAAAAATTAGTCACTTTAGAATAAGACGTAAAATTGCGTTATTTTCAATAAAAATACTAAAAATGGGTAGTTCCGGATCACTTCCGGCTATCGCCTGAACGTAACTTCCCGAGTCAAAATAAATCAGTGCGGATAATTTCCGGTCACTAAAAGTCAACCAAGAATTTTCAAAGTAAAATTGGGCCTTCTTAAGCAACTGCACCATATACCTTCAAATTGGTTTAAAAAACTGTTACTTGCATTCGGAATAAAGGTACACATCAGTTACTAAGAAAAATTTGAATGTCGAACGTGGTTTTATATGTCGAACGTCGAACTGCATTTGAATGTCGAACGTCGAACTGCATTTTGAATGTCGAACGTCGAACTGGTTTTGAATGTCGAACGTCGAACTGCATTTTGAATGTCGAAGGTTGAACTGGTTTTGAATGTCGAACGTCGAACTGCATTTTGAATGTCGAACGTCGAACTGCATTTTGAATGTCGAACGTCGAACTGGTTTCGAATGTCGAACGTCGAACTGCATTTTGAATGTCGAACGTCGAACTGGTTTTGAATGTCGAACGTCGAACTTCATTTTGAATGTCGAACGTCGAACTGGTTTTAAATGTCGGACGTCGAACTGCATTTTGAATGTCGAAGGTCGAACTGGTTTTGAATGTCGAACGTCGAACTGCATTTTGAATGTCGAACGTCGAACTGCATTTTGAATGTCGATCGTCGAACGGGTTTTGAATGTCGAACGTCGAACTGGTTTTGAATGTCGAACGTCGAACTGTATTTTGAATGTCGAACGTCGAACTGCATTTTGAATGTCGAACGTCGAACTGGTTTTGAATGTCGAACGTCGAACTGCATTTTGAATGTCGAACGTCGAACTGGTTTTGAATGTCGAACGTCGAACTGCATTTTGAATGTCGAACGTCGAACTGGTTTTGAATGTCGTACGTCGAACTGCATTTTGAATGTCGAACGTTGAACTGGTTTTGAATGTCAAACGTCGAACTGCATTTTGAATGTTGAACGTCAAACTGCATTTTGTATGTCGAACGTCGTACTGGTTGTGAATGTCGAACGTCGAACTGCATTTTGAATGTCGAACGTCGAACTGCATTTTCAATGTCGAACGTCGAACTGGTTTTGAATGTCGAAAGTCGAACTGCATTTTGAATGTCGAACGTCGAACTGGTTTTGAATGTCGAACGTCGAACTGCATTTTGAATGTCGAACGTCGAACTGGTTTTGAATGTCGAGCGTCGAACTGCATTGTGAATGTCGAACGTCGAACTGGTTTTGAATGTCGAACGTCGAACTGCATTTTGAATGTCGAACGTCGAACTGGTTTTGAATGTCGAACGTCGAACTGCAATTTTGAATGTCGAACGTCGAACTGGTTTTAAAAGTCGAACGTCGAACTGCATTTTGAATGTCGAAGTTTGAACGGGTTTTGAATGTCGAACGTCGAACTGCATTTTGAATGTCGAACTTCGAACTGCATTTTGAATGTCGAACGTCGAACTGGTTTTGAATGTCGAACGTCGAACTGCATTTTGAATGTCGAACGTCGAACTGGTTTTGAATGTCGAACGTCGAACTTCATTTTGAATGTCGAACGTCGAACTGGTTTTAAATGTCGGACGTCGAACTGCATTTTGAATGTCGAAGGTCGAACTGGTTTTGAATGTCGAACGTCGAACTGCATTTTGAATGTCGAACGTCGAACTGCATTTTGAATGTCGAACGTCGAACTGGTTTTGAATGTCGAACGTCGAACTGGTTTTGAATGTCGAACGTCGAACTGTATTTTGAATGTCGAACGTCGAACTGCATTTTGAATGTCAAACGTCGAACTGGTTTTGAATGTCGAACGTCGAACTGCATTTTGAATGTCGAACGTCGAACTGGTTTTGAATGTCGAACGTCGAACTGCATTTTGAATGTCGAACGTCGAACTGGTTTTGAATGTCGTACGTCGAACTGCATTTTGAATGTCGAACGTTGAACTGGTTTTGAATGTCAAACGTCGAACTGCATTTTGAATGTCGAACGTCGAACTGCATTTTGTATGTCGAACGTCGTACTGGTTGTGAATGTCGAACGTCGAACTGGTTTTGAATGTCGAACGTCGAACTGCATTTTCAATGTCGAACGTCGAACTGGTTTTGAATGTCGAACGTCGAACTGCATTTTGAATGTCGAACGTTGAACTGGTTTTGAATGTCGAACGTCGAACTGCATTTTGAATGTCGAACGTCGAACTGGTTTTGAATGTCGAACGTCGAACTGCATTGTGAATGTCGAACGTCGAACTGGTTTTGAATGTCGAACGTCGAACAGCATTTTGAATGTAAAACGTCGAACTGGTTTTGAATGTCGAACGTCGAACTGCATTTTGAATGTCGAACGTCGAACTGGTTTTAAAAGTCGAACGTCGAACTGCATTTTGAATGTCGAACGTCGAACTGGTTTTGAATGTCGAACGTCGAACTGCATTTTGAATGTCGAACGTCGAACTGCATTTTGAATGTCGAACGTCGAACTGGTTTTGAATGTCGAACGTCGAACTGCATTTTGAATGTCGAACGTCGAACTGCCTTTTTAATGTTGAACGTCGAACTGCAGTTTGAATGTCGAACGTCGAACTGGTTTTGAATGTCGAACGTCGAACTGCTGTTTGAATGTCGAACGTCGAACTGATTTTAAATGTCGAACGTCGAACTGCATTTTGAACGTCGAACGTCGAACTGGTTTTGAATGTCGAACGTCAAACTGCATTTTGAACGTCGAACGTCGAACTGGTTTTGAATGTCGAAAGTCGAACTGCATTTTGAATGTCGAACTGGTTTTGAATGTCGAACGTCGAACTGTAAATTTAATGTCGAACGTCGAACTGCATTTTGAATGTCGATCGTCGAACTGGTTTTGAATGTCGAACGTCGAACTGCATTTTGAATGTCGAACGTCGAACTGGTAGTGAATGTCGAACGTCGAACTGCATTTTGGATGTCGAACGTCGAACTAGTTTTGAATGTCGAACGTCGAACTGCATTTTGAATGTCGAACGTCGAACTGCATTTTGAATGTCATACGTCGAATTGCATTTTGAATGTCG
The DNA here is from genome assembly GCA_038501625.1 of Corbicula japonica. Taxonomy (NCBI): domain Eukaryota; kingdom Metazoa; phylum Mollusca; class Bivalvia; order Venerida; family Cyrenidae; genus Corbicula; species Corbicula japonica. The sequence goes on along the minus strand of JAZAYU010001598.1, from coordinate 16,849 downwards.
AACGTCGAACTTCGAACTGTATTTTGAATGTCGAACGTCGATCTGGTTTTGAATGTCGAACGTCGAACTGCATTTTGAATGTCGAACGTCGTACTGGTTTTGAATGTCGAACGTCGAACTGCATTTTGAATGTCGAACGTCGAACTGGTTTTGAATGTCGAACGTCGACTGCATTTTGAATGTCGAACGTCGAACTGGTTTTGAATGTGGAACGTCGAACTGCATTTTGAATGTCGAAAGTCGAACTGGTTTTGAATGTCGAACGTAGAACTGCATTTTGAATGTCGAACGTCGAACTGGTTTTGAATGTCGAACTTCGAACAGCATTTTGAATGTCGAACGTCGAACTGGTTTTGAATGTCGAACGTCGAACTGCATTTTGAATGTCGAACGTCGAACTGGTTTTGAATGTCGACCGTCGAGCTGCATTTTGAATGTCGAACGTCGAACTGCATTTTGAATGTCGAACGTCGAACTGCAGTTTGAATGTCGAACGTCGAACTGGTTTTGAATGTCGAACGTCGAACTGCTGTTTCAATGTCGAACGTCGAACTGATTTTGAATGTCGAACGTCGAACTGCATTTTGAATGTCGAACGTCGAACTGGTTTTGAATGTCGAACGTCGAACTGGTTTTGAATGTCGAACGTCGAACTGCATTTTGAATGTCGAACTGGTTTTGAATGTCGAACGTCGAACTGTATTTTGAATTTCGAACGTCGAACTGCATTTTGAATGTCGAACGTCGAACTGGTTTTGAATGTCGAACGTCGAACTGCATTTTGAATGTCGAACGTCGAACTGATTTTGAATGTCGAACGTCGAACTGCATTTTGAATGTCGAACGTCGAACTGGTATTGAATGTCGAACGTCGAACTGCATTTTGAATGTCGAACGTCGAACTGGTTTTGAATGTCGAACGTCGAACTGCATTTTGAATGTCGAAGGTCGAACTGGTTTTGAAAGTCGAACGTCGAACTGCAATTTGAATGTCGAACGTCGAACTGCAATTTGAATGTCGAACGTCGAACGTCGAACGTAGAGCCAACTTCACACACATTATAGAGTTTGTCGCAACACGGGGCTAGGCAGCGTGGTCAGTTTTATGTATTCCCATTACTGCTCATGAACAGGCTTGATAAAATCTTGACTGTTATATTTTGATAATTGTCTTGTTTGTTGGTTTTCAAAGTTCCTGTTTTAGCTGTGTTAACATCAAATCAAAACGTAAGTTTATTGTAGTCCACTTGATAATTTTCGGAAACTAAGTGAAAACAAGTTAAAACTACAAGTACATTTTATGCAACAATAATTCATAACTACTTATTTAAAAAAAAATTCTTTCATGCAGTTTTAAAAGCGCTCGATTGAATCGGCTCCTAGAAGGAAAGAAGCTTGTATTGAATTTGGTTTTCTTTTTCTGTAAAAGGAAATGCTGGTCTGAAGGTCGCCATTTCAGCCAATCAGATGCTTGAGATTAGAGACTGGTTTCCATACTCAGTTTTATAACCTTAGGCACTGGCATTTTCTTGTTGGCTCTGACAATAGAAGCCGAATTGCTTGGTGCGTCGATGTACTTTAATTTGCAAATGTTAGTCATTTACAAACTTCCATAAAGACGAAGAATAGAACAGAAATTGATAAATTTATCTTGAAGTCTAAGCGAAAATATGGTTTTTGATCAACCGAATAGGAAGAATGAATAACATTCTTCTAAATTGCATTAATTTTCTTATTTTGATGTTCACTAAAACATTGTGTTTTTTTCTTAGCGATTTCTTATAATGTCAAACAAAAACCAAGCATTCCACTTAATAATTAATAAAAGTTGTACTATTTACAGTTACAGTAGTCAAAGTAAGAAAAATCTTTTACTAATAAATCAGTTATTATTTATTGCATGTTTTATTGAGAGTTTTGGAGCAATAGTTCAATTATTATGACAGTAATCCACAAGTACGCAGGTGTATACTTAGAAAAGTTGTTAAGAGTACATGTAATATTTCATACAATAGCGGGTTAAATTGAAGTAATTAAACTGAAAATTTGATTCATTTCTTAACGTTTTTATCAGACTGACTGAATGCCCAGAACTACGTAAAGACAATTTTTTAGTTAATTTGCATATAAAGTCGTGCTTGCAAAAACAAGTTTTATTTCCCTGCCTCGGCATTATTAAAATTTCCCTTATCAATTATTTATTAAAATTGTAAATACGTACCACAACAATATAGCTTTCATAACGGTAAACAGTAACTACTTAAACGAAAAACAAACGCTTAACAATGATAAATTTAAGAAATGCATTTAAACATCGTCATGATAAGACTTTCCTATTATGATATGTATGGAAATAGATAAAAGATAAACATAAACAACATTACATCGTAATAATAATACTAACAATAATAATAATAATAATAATAATAATAATAATATAATAATAATAATTAGAAGCAACAGAAACAACATTTATAACGTAAATGAAAACAAAACCAACATGACATATTTAACCAGGACACCGCCTGAGGAAAGGTCAGATGTTTTATATTTCATGAGTGGGGTGACTGTGGATGAGCCTGTGCCTGTTTCTTATAAAACAACCTCTAGGGCAAGTGTAAATTTGCACATATTAGAACTGGTTAAAACTCATTGTGACGAAATGTTTCTGAAACCTTTGCCCCTTTTGTCAAAGTTTTGCCTCTTTGGAAAAAAGTTGAAAATCAGTTAATTGTTTCGAATTACGATTACTTGTGTAATATTTTGCAGTTTCAGTGCCAAAATTTTACAACAGCTTGCTCAAATTAGATAAACATTTGTCGCAGCTTGTTTATTGTCAAGAATGGCCCAGTACGGTACCTAAAAGCACTGACGATGCATGCCAATAATGATCCCAGTGATGTTCAATGCCCTAGTTCCGACATGTAAAAAGAAATATCAGTATTTCATTAACAAAATTTATGTAACTGGTACAGTTTTCATTTTTTTATATCAAAGAAATACAATAAGAAAATAACAACGGTTTGTACAATCAGTGTTGTACGATTTAAATATTAATTGAATATTATCAAAAGACTTAGTATGCATTCTGAATGTTAGTATTTTTCGAGATGGGTATGTAAACAATATAACGCGAGACAGATGGTCGAGCGTGATGGGGTTTACATACGCAACGACATATAAAATGAACATACAAAATGGCATACTGCCCTAATAGTTTGTTATACCCTACTCGCTCAAAACTAATTTAAGTAGTGTCATAATTAAAACCCCACTTTTAATCAACTTTGAGATAACAATAAAGTACAAGAGAAAAAATAGTTACGCAAAAGTAATTTTAGAAAGGGCGAAAAAATTAATGAAAAACCTAAGAACAAGCAATAGCTGTCGAAAAGCGACGAAAATTTCCTGTTTGGAAGTTCAGTAGGTTCCGAAGTGTACCGGACCATTACAACCAGAGTATACACTAGAATTCATGGACAACTGTAAAAATACAGAATTCGAAACCACACTGTCTAATACGGATTTACTGATTTGCCTCGATGTATCAATCTTGCGGATAAATGGGACAATACTGAAACAATACAAAAGTCAATGACAGCAATGTACACATAGCTTGATACTATTGTGGAAAGACATTTATTGATAAAAAAGAGCAGGGGTTTAATATGATTGATTTCGAAAAAGACACCACAAACAACTAACATTAATAAATGGGACTATGCTCGTGACTTGGAACGATATGAAAGTAAATGAGAGCGATGTACACATAGCTTGATACTATTGTTGAAAGATGGTAATTGATCTGATTTCCAATTTCTTTGCTATATTGAAATCTAGCATTCAAAGATGAACAAACGCTCAGTGTGTGCTAGTGAAATATAGGCCAATTTGATAGATTGGATGACAGAAACATGCATATCAGGAAGAGACACCTTTAGGAAACACTGCCTCCCCAGGCAGCCGAATAAGCAGAAAGGAAAAAAAATAGCAGGTCTTTAAAATGATCGATGTCGAATAATACACCACAAATAATGAACAAAAAGAGAAAAACGCCATATGCTAACCACCTTTTGAGATGGATCGTAACTGCACTTTTTATTATGTTCGTGTTAAAAATGTCGCGGTTTTTATGAAACATTCTACAAATTGTATGAATTTACAATAGTATAAAATAACTAAAATTGAACATATTCTCGGAATACGGATTGAAAACAATAATCCCATGTACACTATTGATTATAGTCATGATATTCGTCCATCAATCTTAATTACCATGGAATGTGTCAAATGCGAACAAGTTATCAGGACACAAGCGCCTTTTAGTATTGCAAGACAAAGTATCGAATTAAGAATTGTAGATAACCGGTCATTACAATAGATAACAAGAAACAAAGCTGAAAAAACAGAGAACATGATTGCTACAATGTAACGAAATGACGTGATTCATATGTCAATCTAATTTCTACAACGATTCTATCAACTGACGTAGATAACTTCGAAATGCTTGTCAGGAAATTGGTACAAAGTATTCAACTTGAAAGGGGCATGTATAGTATCATCACAATAAATCCCATGTTTTGTATGTCTTTTTGACACAAACAGGCGGAGTTCGCTAGCTCTAGATTATTAATGATGGTAGTAAGCTAAGGCGGCATGTTTCACGAGAAAATATGTATCTTGTAACACTAGCCACCAGTAGTGTCGCGTATAAAACATTTGATTTGGTAATTCAACTTTTTTATGCCCCCGCCATGAAATGGCGACGGGCATTAAGAGTTGCTCCTGTCCGTCCGTCCGTCCGTCCTTCCGTCAGTCCGTCCGTCCGTCCGTCCGTCTGTCCGTCCGTCCGTCCGTCCGTCCGTCCGATATTCTCGTGAACGCAACTCCTCCTAAACTACTGGTGGGAATTTAATGAAACATTACCACAATGCTTGGCTTGATATGTAGTTGTGCATGAAGGTGGGGTTTCGCTCTTACATGTTCCGTTCAGAAGTTATGGCCCTTTGATACTTCCATTTACATTAGTTTTAATAGGAATATATCTTGTGAACGCAACTTCTCCTAAACTACTGGTGGGAATTTAATGAAACTTTACCACAATGCTTGGCTTGATATGTAGTTGTGCATGAAGGTGGGGTTTCGCTCTTACATGTTCCGTTCAGAACTTATGGCCCTTTGATACTTCCATTTACATTAGTTTTAATAGGAATATATCTCGTGAACGCAACTCCTCCTACACTACTGGTGGGAATTTAATGAAACTTTACCACAATGCTTGGCTTGATATGTAGTTGTGCATGAAGGTGGGGTTTTGCTCTTACATGTTCCGTTCAGAAGTTATGGCCCTTTGATACTTCCATTTACATTAGTTTTAATAGGAATATATCTTGTGAACGCAACTCCTCCTACACTACTGGTGGGAATTTAATGAAACTTTACCACAATGCTTGGCCTGATATGTTGTTGTGCATAAAGGTGGGGTTTTGCTCTTACATGTTCTGTTCAAAAGTTATGGCCCTTTGATAATTTCATTTACATTAGTTTTATTCTTATATTTTGTGTTAAGCAAAATATGCATTTTGCCCATAACTTTAAAACTACTTGAGATATTGCCTTGAAACTTGAAATATATTTTCACCATCAAAATCTACATCATAACCAACAAGACCCATAACCCTGCTTCCAATATTTTTTCAAATTATGCCCCTTCTTCACTTACATTTGTGTTAAGCAAAATATACACTTGGCCCTTAACTTTGTTATGAATGGAGAGATTTCAAAATAACTTGGCACAATTGTTCACCAAGACAAGGTGGTGTGTCGCATACAACACCCATGCCTGTAGGTCCAAGGTCAAGGTCACTGTTACTAAAAATAGAAATTTCTTGCAAAATTGTGTCGGCTCTGTAACTTTGTTATTTGTTATTGGATTTTTAAATAACTTGGTTTAATTGATAACCATATTAAGACTGTGTGTCACATACATTCCCAAGCCTGTAGGTCCAAGGTCAAGGTCAATGTTACTAAAAATAGAATTTTCTTCTCCAGGCTGTAACTTTGTTATGAATGGAGGGATTTCAAAATAACTTGGCACAAATGTTCACCATGACAGGGTGGTGTGTCCGCACAAAACCCATGATTGTAGATGCAAGGTCAAGGTCACTGTTACTAAAAATAGAATTTTCTTGTAATAGGAATATATCTCGTGAACACAACTTGTCCTACACTACTGCTGGGAGCTTTATGAAAAACCCATAGCGTGGGCATCCGTGTCCTTTGGACACATTTCTAGTTAATATTTAAGTGCGTTCTCGAAATTCGAGAACAACAGATATGTTGGTTTCCTTCACTTAAAGCTTTATTGGCGTAACTCAATGCTGGCAAGCCTAGGCGGCACGATTATTGATAGAATATGTAGCTAGCAACACAAGCCAGTTGTTTTCTGTTACATCATGTGTTTTAGGTTTGGTGGAACAAGTTGGATTGTTGGTGCTGCACCCTTGAATCTGTTTTAAATCCCCTAGTGGCAAATGGATTTGACCGTTCCAGATGTAGACGAAATACGTGGTTCAATGCTCAGATACATAACCGTAAAACCAGGATCAAGAACCTGTCACTGGTTAGACATATTACCAATTACTGCCCATGAAAATGCTCAATCAAACTGAGTCTGCAAAACTTTCATGTGTCGTGTTTTGTGGCTTTTAAGTTCCCCTCTTCATCTAGTTCAATGAAACCAATTAGATTTTCCGGATTAAAGTGTTATCGTCTATCTTGTTTTGGGTCTCGAAATTGTAACAAAGGAAGAACTGCTTAATGTGAAGATCTGACAAACAACTATCCTAAAAATCAACTCTGAAAGGAGATAAATACAGTTATATCGGTTCTACGGATGACCTATAAAAGTAACATATGTCTCTTTCTAAGTGTCATCTGGTCCACTTTAAGCGAAAATATGTGCTATATTGTATGCCTTTTGTTTTGTTTGCCCTTTTTAAACTAAAGATTTCATATGCTTTGACATTATGCTTTACTTGGATTTTTTTTAAAGATTTTGTAAATCAGGTCACGGAAGATATTTCCATAAATAAATAGCTAAATAGCTAAATAAATAATTAAGTTCTGATTTTATTTCTGAAGATAGTTAAATGATAATTAAATGGTTAAACTCAAATTACCTAAACTCCGGTACATGTTGTTTTATAAAATTCATTTTCAAAATATTTTATTTTATTTTTATTGCACCAGTGTTGAGTGATTTTATAAAATATGTTAACATATTCATTGTCTGCAATATGATTTAAATATTAATATCTATTTGTTTACAATGTATGTTTAATAGTCAGTTTCTGCACAGAAAACGTTGACAATGAAAAACCGAGTAAGGCGATCTTTATTCACATCGTTTGAAATCAGGTGCAGTTAAAAATCACTATTGCAACAAGGTATTTCACAGCCAGTTTTTTTATGGAAGTTTAATTTATAAACTTAAGAAAATAAAAAAAGCAATGTCAATTTCTCACGTTTGTTCATGCTCTTTTTCTCCGCTTTTTTTTCGCTGCGTGGGGAGGCTGTTTTTTTGTGAGGTTGGCGATTCCTGATATTAATATTTCACTTTTTTCCACATACTGATGGAAGAAAAATAAGTTCGCCTTATTTCTAAAATCATCGGGTCATCAAAGAGCTCCACAAGTTTAGTTTTAACCCCTTATAATTAACCATTTTGAGAACTAGTATGATGCATGATGGTGGGCGGATATTTATAGTATACACACTTGCCTGCATTGGTAACTTTTAATATAGAGAATGTCTCCGTTCGTTAAAAAAGCGAAATAGGCATAAATTATCAGGAATCGCAACACTCACAAAACACATGACAGGTAAATGAAATCAACACTTCTAAATTAATGCAGATGGTTATGTGCGGTTATTTTAGTCACGTGGTTATTTGAGACACCTGGTTTTTCGACTGACGTATCATCAGGGAGATGGCCTTTTTGGTCATAAATTTTAGCCAAAATAAGTTTGTTAACAGTGACTTGTGTTATAGGCTTTAAACTGTCTTGTTCCATTTCCTGTTTATTACTAAACTAACTGGTTTCTGTGGAAAGCTTTCATATGTATTTTTGGCTGGTTATAAAATATTGTTCACGCTGCTACTGACATCGATTCGATGGGAGCGTTTCACTCATGTTTTGATTTAGTCTGTATCAAAATGGGATACAATTTATAACCATCTTTATCGCCATTAATGAGACGTGTTAATATTACATACAACAACAACAAAAATACCAACAAAAAATACAGTCGCTTCCCAAGTACAACACTTTATTTTGCAATACATAAATAGACTATTAATTTCAAATTAAGGAAAATTGTCAACAAGTTCTCGTTGTAATGTATGACCTATAGTTTACTATAATTTAAGTCACATCTAAGAAGGAACCGCAAAAAGTACAAGGTGTCTAAACTCAAAACATCGGGAAATGTACAGGACAGTTTTATTAGCCTAAGGACGAGACGGGCTTGGGCGGGCGTGGTATCTTTCTGTTACCTTGGTTAAGGTTATGATTTTTTATTAATTAATTTCAAGTGTTATCTTTTAATGCAATATTCAGCAGGCATTTAATTAAAATGTCTGATTGTCTAAAAAGAAAGTTAACGTCGCTGCTGTCAAATGTTTAATCTGTAATGTGTGTGCGTGTGTCATTTTGATTACACTGAGGCGTTTTAATTTAAGTTAAAGGACATACACAGAATCTGCTTTAAAATGCCATGCTATTGTTGATTTTTTGAAATTTAATTGTCCCAGTGTCTATGTTTTGCATTTAATATGCGTACTTATAAGATTCCAATTCTTAGCAAATTCGTTTTATGCCGATTTGTAATTCCCCTTGTCGAGGTGCATGTGTACTTGATATGTATGGTTCTCTTGGTACTGAGAATAGTCTCCATAGCAGCTTTCTCTGTGTAATATATACGATTGTTTGTTAACATATTTTCACTGTAAAATCACTTCAGGGGATATTAGTAGACAAGTGCGCAAGATGACAGGACGCGCAATATTACCGGACACGACAGTAGACATTGTTGCGAAGAAACTCTTGCTTAATAAATCAGCCTGCTGGCACACATATTGGCAGCTAAATGTCGCATGCGCTTATCCTGCCAAACTAATTGGCTTTTATGATCAGCGCCGAAAACATTAAACATTTTATAACAATGTCTATCACTTTTAGATTTTTATTGAGGTGGAATTTGCTTTAAAGTTCATAGAATTTTGCATAATAAGTTCTACAAAATTAAAATAATGTAGGATTAAATTTAATAGCTCCAAGCTTTAATATTGGCGTCATGTATCTGGTTTGAAGCTTTTTATGATGTATATATCATGAAGAAATTTAAAAACCACCAATGTAAATTCCAGGGTTTTAACCCCGGTAGCAGACGTATGTTGATCTTGACCTTTGCATGGTAACCGTTACCCGCTGTAACACTCGTTTTTAGTTTATATGTGTATGTCGGTCGTGTATGATGCAACCAAGAACCTTTTTCACCTCCCGCCCCCCAATTTGCCACTACAGTGGTCAAGTAGACATTTACTTTCTTAGAGTAAAGTCGTTTCTGAGTAGTTGGTTTTAAATCTTATTTTATTATTATTTCCACCTTATCTGATCCATGTAAATATTTCAATAATTTTGTGATATGGCTACAGTTGACCAATTTTCAATTTTCTTATAAAATTCATATTTAACTTTTTGAGCAACTGCGTGACTGAGAAAATAATAAAAAAGAACCCCGCAAAATGTAGAAATGGTTATACCAAACTCAATACATTGGCATATTTTTCCAGCAGAGAAAGATGTTTCTTTTTATCAAAACAATTATCATGTGATAGCGTAACAGGCGAATGCCTTAATATTGATAGAAACAATTGTTGCACAACAAGAGCCTGGCTTCATTGTCATAGAAACTCGACAACTTACGCAACAAATGGCTTTAATTAGATAATAGAAACATAAATAAACTATTCTACGTGGAAACATTAGCCTTACGTCATTACTGTAAAACGCTTCGATTTCGTGAGGTCATAATTTCGAGATTTATGTAAAAAATCAGATATTTTCTTTATTCGCGTATCTATGAATTCGCGACATCGTTTTCGGATTTACTTATTTTCGGATGTATGGAAAACCATCATGTATTCGTGAGGTTTATTAAATTCGCGAAGAAATTGATTAGCGAATATTAGCGAATATAAAACTCGAGCGAATAAAACCAGTTTTACAGTATTGGAAAAAGAGCATCCATGTTAGAAAAAAATGTATACTATTGCTTCAACAAGTTATATAAATTATATGTACATAATATTGCAACAATCTCATCCTCATATGATGTGGAAAAGACGATAATCATTAGATCATTCCAAAGATATTTCCAGCTTAAATATCAGTGAAGCCTCATTTCCTTATGAATCAGCTCAAACATGGATGTGCTTAGCGTCTTTATGGAACACATTTAAAGCGCATGACGGTGCAACATACTTATTAACACAAACACATACATTTTCGTTTTCCAATTTCAGAAAACAAACAACATTTCCTGGAGTAGACGACATTTTGTCCAAAACGTTACTGCATTTCAGATCCTTTGTAAAACAATTATGTTAGCAATAATGTTGGCAAATAGTATATGTTTAAAATTGCAGTTAAGTTTTTTGCTGTCACGTAATTGCTGTTTGCGAGTGCGTTTGTCATTTTGAGTACTCTTAGCTGATGGTTTTGAAGTTACTTTAGGTCAGACACACAACTTGTAATTGAATGTCTTTATATTGTTAATATTCTGATATTTAATAATTTGCAAAGATTAAGATTCTATGTGTTGTGTATAAAATTGTACTTATGAGATTTCACTTCAAAGAATCATAGACTAGCCAGTCCGTTTATTTCTGATTTGTAATTCCTTTAATATGCTAGGTGCATGTGTACTTAATATGTACTTTGTATATGAATCGTCATATTGTAGCTGCCTTTCTTAATATTGATATTTTTGTGAAGTAACATTTTACTAAATAAACACACACAATATCCTCTTAATGCCGCTCGCAATTATTCTGCCAAACTAATTGGCTTAATAATCAGCGCCGTAAACGTAGAGCACGTTTTAATGATGTATATCGCTTTTAAATATAGCTTGAGGTGAAATTTTCTTTTATATTGATGAAATCTTGCATTTATAATATATTCTTCATAATATAATGTAGGTTCCGATTAAACAGACCAAAACCTTATTATTGTCGTGTATCTCGTTTGGGGTTTTTAATCAATGACGTATATTTACTTGAAGACATGTTAAAACCACCAATACCTGGAGTTCACTGGTTTTAAACCTCAGTAGCAAAAAGTTTTGACCTTTGTATGTAAAATTTTTGTTTATTATAGTTTATACGTGTATGCCAGTCATGTGTATGAAATGCATCCAAGAACCTGGTTTAAGCCCCTAGTGAAAAAATATTTGCCCCTACAAAGATCAACAATACATTGGCATTTTAATATCTTAAAGTCCAGAGGTTACCAAACTGTAGGTTTTCAACTTTATGATTTGCCCGTCTACTGTTCTATGTGAATAGTTCTATATTTGTCTAATGTAGCTAAGTTTAACCATATGTAGTTTCCTGATTATTTGCATATTTAATTTTTTAAGCTACTGCAGAATCTAAGAGCGTTCTCTTGTGGTTGTTGTTTAAATTAGTCGTTAACGTCAAAATTGTTATAAAAAAATCTTAAAATTATAAAATGTTGTACTTGTAACACGTCACTGGTTATGGTTATTTTTCCATGACCCATAAAAACAGTCCAAGCACCGAAAACTTCTTCACTGCCATATTTGTATTTTTCCTAAATATTCGAATTAATTTTTGGAGAAAATCATAAATTGGAATTGCCGGCATTCCTATGAAATGCATCTTTTGATTAACATAATTTAAAATTATGAAAGGCAATGTTAATTTCTTCCGTATATTCGTAAAGAACCATCTGTTAAATTAATTAAAAAAGAAAAGTTTCGAAAATGATATTCTAAAGCGTTCTGCAGGACAGTTGATCATTATGCTTACCTCTTTGGTTGCACGAAGGTGGCAGGGGTTTAAGAGTTTAAGGTTTATGGGGATATCTTTTTATAAGAACCTAGAAGCTCGATTTGTTTCTTTTATTCCTCTCATCGTGTTTTACTAATTCAACTCCAGGTACTCTGGTCTCGGTAAGATCATTGAGTACCTGCCCATTTGGCTTTGCAATGCTTTTAGTTCTTATGTTTTATATTTTTGTGTGCTTTTGCATGCATCATTGTTGAGTAGATTGGTGGTTTGAAGATATTTCACCAAGGCAACTTGAACTTGTGTGTTCATATGAGAACCTGTTGGGGGCAAGTGTAAGGTTGGTGCACCCTAGAACCTTGTTTAAACCCCTAAGGCAAATTATTTTTCCACTGCCCGTCATACGGGGGTAACCCCACGGGTTCTCATTTTCGTTAATTGTTTGTGGCGTCTTATTTGAATTTGATATACTTTCAGCTCTTTTTCCTCTTTTGTTTTTCGCAGAGTGTGGATGCTGTGTTTTGTGAGTTTGGCGATTCCCGATATGCATATTTCACTTGTTTTAATTAATTATTTCACCTGGAACAGATTACGCCTCCAAGTTTATATCGTACGTCTATTCTAGGAACTACTTACAAATTTTATAGAAACGTCATACATCCGCCCAATACTGTTGCCGGGAATATGGCGCGACGATGTTATCAGACATCAGAATATGCAAATGATATTGCGTTATCAGGACACTGACTTTTTGCGGTCATTAACTTTAGCGAAAAAGGTTTCTTATCAGTGATTTGTGTTATAGGTTTCAACTGCCTGATTTCATTTCCTGTCTTACTGGTTTCTGATGAAAGCTTTCTAGTTAGATCCCTTTTTTTCACATAGATATTGACGATAATTCGATGGGAGCGTTTCACCTTTTTTCTTTCTTCTGTATTGAAGGGACATTTTAATAGACATCCCCATTAGTGAGACGTGTGAATATGACATTCAACAAATAAAACCAAAAACAAACGACAATCATAAGATCTTTTCAAAGATTTTACCTTTGCGAGTGCGTTTGTCATTTTGAGTACTCTGAGGGTTTTGATGTTACTTTTAATATTAAGGCAGACACAGAACTTGTTTTAGAATGCCATTATATTGTTAATATTCTGAATTTAATAATTTGCAAAGTTCGAGTTTCTCTGTTTTGTGTATCATGGTACTTATACGATACCACTTCCAAGGATCGTAGACTTGCCTAAGATTGTTTCTGATTTGTAATTCTTTTTGTCAAGGTGCATGTTTACCTAATAATGTACTTTCTATTTGAACGGAGAATCGTCTTTGTTGAAGTTGCCTTCCTGTATTATATTGATGTTTTGTGAACTAACCCTTGCTAAATAAATCAGCCTGTCGCCGCACATATTGACAGCTAAATGTCGCATGCCATTATTCTGCCAAACTAATTTGCTCAATTATCAGCACCGTTAACTAAAAGCATGAATGTTATAACGATGCCCATCTCTTAAAATATTACTTGAGGTGAAGTAATATTTGAATTCCATGCAGTCAGTATAAACTCTACAGAATGAAAATATTGTTTGTTCCGATTTCACAACCCAAAGCTTGATTGTTGTCGTGTTTATGGTTTGAGGCTTTCGATTATGTGTATTTTTCTTGTAGAAATGTTGACACCACCAATGCCAGGAGTTTCCTCGTTTTTAAACCCGGTAGCAAATAGTATGTTGACCTTGACATTTGCGTGGTAAGCCCACTTTAAAATTCGCGTTTATTGTAGTTTATATGTGTATTCCGGTCATGTGTATGAAATGTATAAATGCACCCAAGAACATGGTTTAAACTCCCCGTGACATACTATTTAGTACTACACTGATCAACTAAAATGGACATTTTACTATGATCTTAAAGTTAAGTCGTTTCTGAACAGTTGGTTTCTAATCTTTTTAAAGAATTATTATTTTCCTCTCTACTGGTCTATGTGAAATAAATAATGAGAGAACTTTGAAAGCCACCGAATACAAGAATTATGAAAATATTGCTGGCACGGTTTGATGTAGCCTGTTCACCTGTGCACCTGGATAAGCGCAACTTAATATTTACACCAATAAATAGTGCAATTTCGATAAATCCATGACGATGGAACGCTTAAGAGTGTTGTTATTGTGTGATGTAGCTTCTTTTATCAATTTTTAATTTCCTGAATATTTGCATATTTCACTTTGTGTGCAACTGTCGATGCTTTGAGTGTCTCTTCTCATGTTTGTTTTAAATTAACGGTTATTAAAGAGTAAAATATGCATATATGTATCAGCAATAGCCTCACTAACAAAACACAGCCTCCCAAAGCAGCGAAAAATAAAGGAGGAAGAGAGAGAGAGCATGTTTGATATAAGTATATCAATTCAAAAAGGACGCCACAAACAATTAACGACAAAGAGAACCTTTGGGGATAACGACTTGGAATGGTCAGTGGCAAACCAAATTGCCACTGGGGGTTTAGACAAGGTTCTCTGATGCACCAACCTCACACTCGCCCCAACAGGTTCTCATATTAACAAACAAGTACAAGTTGTCTTGGTGAAATGACTCCATCTCACCCATCAGCTCAACAATGTTGCATGCAAAAGAACACAAACTTATAAAACATAAGAAGCTTATAGCATTGCAAAGCCAAAAGGGTGAGTACTCGATGATCTTACCAGGACCAGAGCTCCTGGAGTCAAATAAGCAAGAACACGATGACAGGGATAAAAACAAATTGAGCCTTTAGGTTCTTTAAAGAAAAGATTTCCCCGTACACCTTACATTCATAAACTCTCAAACCCCTGCCGAAGTCGTGCAACGAAAGAGGTAAGCATAGTGATCAACTGTAGATGGTTTATCACAAGGCCTGCAGAGCGCTGTAGAATATCATGTTGTTAACCTTTCTTTTTGGATTTACAGATGGCTTTTACCTATAACCGGGGAAAATTAACATTGCCTTTTATTTTCTTAAGTTTATAAATTAAATCCCTATAAAAACTGGCTGTGAAATACCTCATTGCAGTAGTGATTTTAAACTGCACTTGTATATTTGAATAATATCTGGGTATCGACAATAAAACTTGCAAAAGGTTTTCCTTACTTGGTTATACCTTTATTATCTTAGTTATCTTAGTTTTTATTAATAGTGACATACCTTCTAATCATTATCTTAAAATCATTATCTTAATTTTTATTAATAATGACAATATCTTGCAAAAAGTGAGGGTTTCCTTAATTTATGATACCTCAATTTTCCTTAATTTATGATACCTTAATTTTTCTTAATTATCTCAATTTTTATTATAAGTGACATATCTTGTAAACATGATCTTATAATCATTATCTTAATTTTTATTTATAGTGACATATCTTATAATCATTTTTATGTGTTAATATTACAGTTTAAATGAATTGCTGCTTAGCACAGCAGTTAATTGCACTCTAAATTACGGTGGATTATCCAATCGATAACAAGTTCTATCTATGTTTGTTTTACCGTAATTCCTGTGATTTGTATTTTTGTCCTTATTACTTAGAACATTATAAACAGGTAACCCGCAAAAGGTAGGTGGTGTCGTACCAAACTGAACACGTCGAAAGAGATATACGCTTTTATTTGGATCGAACCACTTATCATGAGATAACGCAACAGCTGAGTATCTTAATATCGATAAAAAACATTAGTTTCACAACAAGGGCCTTATTTCATTTTCATAAAACACGACAACTTACGCAACAAATTACTTCAATCTGATAATAGACAAAAACAAATAACCCCCGCCATTCGGAAATGAGAGTTTTTCAAAATGTGTTTTCGTGAAATTTACGTCATTTCTGAAATAGAGGGTATAAATGTTTGTAAAAAAACATTGCTAACTAGGCCATCCTGCATCAAGTTTAATATATATGTTACATATATTAAACACATGCAACAATCCGCCTTATACTGTTGGGAAAAGGCGATTATAATTAGATCTTTAAAATAATAGTATAAACTTAAATGGCACAAATCTCGCTGAAGCCATATTTTCTTATGACTCAGCTCTAATGGATTTGCTTGGCGTCTTTATGGAACAACATTTAAGCGCATTGCGGCACAACATTATTATTGGTTTGATTTTTTGTTTTTCCAATTTTAGAAAAAAAAAACCACTCCATTTTCTGCAGTATGCCATGTGGAAATGAGAAATGCGGAAATGCGTTTTTTTTTAAGTTTACGTTGTTCCCGACATAGAGGGCAGCAATATAAGCAAAAAAAAAACATTGCTTACTATTCATTCATCAAGTTATCTAATTTGTATGTATATGTACAACAATCGAACCTTATACTATTGGGAAAAGACTGTATCATCAAGATCTTTTAAATATTCACCAAGTGAACTTAAACTTAACAAATCTCGCTGAAACCACATTTCCTTATGTCCCAAATTATTAAAGTTTATATTTATTTGATCTTTCTAAATATTCACCAAGTGTACTTAAATTTCACGAATTCGCTGAAACCACTTTTTCTTATGACTCAGCCCAAATGAATGTACTTGGCGTCGTAATGGAACACAACTAATGCGTATGGCGGCACAACATTGTGATTAACTTTTTGTTATCCAATTTCAGAAAAAAAAACATTTACTTCAGAATGCGACATTTTTCCGGAGTTAATTAAGCACTGCAAACGTTCAACTTATGATTCATTTGACTATCTCACAGCAGATAGTGTAAGTT
>JAZAYU010001597.1:0-21357 GCA_038501625.1 Corbicula japonica | reverse complement strand
TGGGTGCAATAAATTCGCAAGTGTTACTAAACATATATATTTCAACAACGCCTGCTTTTATTAAACATTTCCTCGTACACTCGTTTTTGTCATAGATTACAACACAACACTTCATACATGTTCGTAAACAATTATGTACCGATAACACGACGACTGCACTTTCTTTGTGGAAGATATTCGGCCCATTAGTTAGGAAAAGTTTTAAAAAACACCTTATGATTAAAATTTTTGAGTTATTGACAAAATATTGTATTACTGAAATATAACTGAAGAGTTCAGACGGACAGAAATTTAACTGTGAACTATAACCATGTCTTGCTCAAATCTTTGTTATTCGGAAGTAACAGACGACCTAATTTTGGGTAAAATTATTCGACTATGTAAGCGTTGGTTACTGCATCACTATGTTTCAACAAGTAAAATTCCTTAAAGGTTTAATTTTATTGGAGCTTTAATATTCATTGGTTGTATTTGGAGTTCAGAAGCAAATTTAACGGCGAATATATTTGTTAGATACAGCTGTTTTCTTGTACAATTTTACAGACCTTAAAGAAGAACTAATAACGTATTACCGGGAGAATGAGTCCATGATCCCTGCTTCGCCTCTGGTTGATGAACATAGAGTTCCTATCGAGGAGTTGTACGTTCTACCTCCAATGTGGGCCTATGACAAGCCTTTACATTTTGAACCTGGCAAAAATACACTAAAAGGGGGGCTGATGCCTAAAAATGATGCAAAACAAAAACAGCAGATAAACTTGAGCCAACTGTTTCTCGGAAACAAGAACTTTCGTTATAGAAAGATATACATTACGGCTGACGCTGGATTTGGGAAGACCTCGCTATCACAGAAGCTAACAATGACCTGGTGCAAAGCTCATTCACATCTGACGTCATTGACAGAGAAAGATGAAGGGGAATTAGCCGAAATGAAATATTTTGACTTTCTGTTCCTGCTTCATTTAAGGTACTATCAAAGTGAACCGCTGTGCAATCTGGATGATTTGATTATGCAAATGTTATCAAACAATTTGTCAAGAAATACACTGTACACAAAAGATTTCCTACAAAGACTGTTACACGAGAAAAAGTGCCTAATACTATTAGACGGGCTGGACGAATGGGTCCACCCAGAAAAATGTAACAAAACACCTGCAGTACCCCACAACAACCTTCCAGACAGTTGCACGGTGCTTACCACGTCCAGATCATGGAAGCTGGGTACCATAGGGCTATCAGAACATAATATAGATCGTCATATTGAAATTTCCTTGCTTGATCGTGAAACACGTCATCAGCTTGAAACAAATGCAATCAAATTACTTAATACAAGAAAGTTAAACTTAGCAAGAATAGATATATACAATTTCTATGAGGAAGTGGAATCGGTTCGAATCGGAGATATGATTTTCATTCCGTATATTTTGCTTCAGCTTATTTGCTTGTTCTTTGGTGGTTTGCCCATTGGTAAATCAAAATGTAAAATTTACAGTAACATTACTGAATTTACACTGGAACGTGGTTTGAACAAAAAGGACTTGCCGTCTATACCTGTACACTCAGTCGATAACGCTGCTGTCCCAAACTGTATGAAAGAGAACGAGAAATGTCAACGTTATTCCAACCTATTAATTAAGCTGGGGAAATTAGCTTTTTACACTTTGTTTAGCGAACAAAAAGAATCATCTTTGATATTTGATAGAAAAATAGTCACCCAGTACATGAACGAGCACGAAATCGAATTCTGTTTAAAAGTAGGACTGTTGTGTCAAACCAAGGACAGCAGCATAATCGCAGTAAGAAGATACCATGTTTTCTTTCAGCATAAGTCTGTACAGGAATTCTTCTCTGCGATTTATATAGCGTCTAAATACGAAAATGTAAAAGCAACCATTCTCAAAGTTTGTTCATCCGTTTCAGGTATTTTTGAAATGAAAAATGTGTTTGTTTTCGTCTGCGGTATAAATCCAGTAGTGTATTCAAGTATTTTTGGTGAGTTTCAGAAGATCGTTGACATGGACAGTTCTATACGTCGGTACAAGACATACGTAGACATTGAAGACCTTGCTCATACAGACGATATTAAAACAATGAAATCTTTTCAGGAAATGCAGTTAGACTGTTTGCAAGAAAGTTGGAGAAATGAAGACGAAAGTTGCCCTATCCCTCTTTATTTCGTGCTGGATAAGCATAGCCTAACATACGAGTTAAAAGTTTGGAATGAAAAAGTAAAGTTGATAAAAGACGGGAAATATCCATATTTGCCATTAAACGAGGAGATATTAGCATTCATGCTACACAAACCTAAACGTTATGTGTTTGTGTTCATGCAGTCCCTGGATCCTGGTGTGTTAACCTCCCTGGAGACATTGAGAGTAGAAAATTGGGACGAGGAACCAGGATGGCTGGCGGAAATCCTCACTCAATCATCCCATACGTTAAAATGTCTGATGCTATCATCAAGATATGGGGGTGCTGGTTTTTTATGTAATTTCGACATTAGTATAACGGCGCTCACAGGACTGACATGCTTACAAACATTATATCTTAACATGGTTCCCATGACTCACAGAAAACTTCAATGTCTCTATGCTTATATCAGCCGGACCACAACATTGACACAACTCGCGCTGGAGGGGATAAATTGCAAGGACCACCAATTTTTTTGGTACAATGATTGTGACGTCACATTAGACCAACGTGGTCTGAAAGAGCTGAAGATTCTCAGTCTTCGCTCTGTACCATGCAAAAAGCTACGCGTTAACAATCGATATCTAGAGAGGCTTTATTTATTAACAGAGTTTCAGAAGATGACAGTCAGTACCAGTGCCACATTGTTCCAAGATCTTCATGGAGCACCGGTACTATCAAGCTTATTGTTAAGCATGATTCCATCCTGCCAGGAGATGATACAAACCATTCCTACATTAACCCAGCTAATTATGATCAAACTAGATAGAATCGATATGGGTGATTTAATAATATACCTTCCACCTACAATGTCAAACCTTGCGTGGGTAGAGCTAAAACAGGTGACAATGTCCCCTGCAGCATGGAAGGAACTATTTCTTAGTATGGGCAAGATACCTGAGCTAAAGTACATCACGCTAAATCAGGTGACATTATTGTTCATTTATTTACGTAAACAGTTGCTTCCGAAATATTATTGCGTTTGTTTTTGTTGTAATTGTTGTTTATTAATGACGTTTTCAAATTTCAATCGATCTAGCTTCATTTAATTTTTAAATGTTCATTAAGAAATGCTAAAACACCTACAAATTTAAATCAAACAAATGATTATACAGTATAATTATTGACATAAACTAGCAAAATTTGTCTATTTAGCAATGAAAAAGAAAGAAACAAAAATGAACTTATTTAAAAACTTAGTCTGGAATATAGGAATACGTTTTTATTGCAAAGACATTTTGTAGCTGAGCACAGAACTGGATTTTTTTCTATCGGTACACTGGTAACTTATAAATTGTCAGTTTAATATTGATCACAATGTTTGCTGGCCGCCATTATGAGGTGACCAGTGACATCATCAGTTTATGAGCACATTTTCTTTATTACATTATATTACGGAAATAATTTTCAAATATACATGCATAGAAAATACTAAAAGTCACATTTAAAATGAACTTGGTGTAATGTTGAGATTTTTCTGCTTTAGTATTTATATTTTGTTTACAAGAATTGATGATGTCAACAGTCACCATTCAAAATGGCTGCCTACATAAAGCATTAAATCAGCAACTTAAGATACCCATAGTCTTGCTATTGATCGTCAGATTTTTAAGAATTCGTTTACTGATGTGAAGAAAATTTATAGATCTTTGCAAACGGGTATTTTTCAAAATATTCGGAATTCCCCTTTAACACTTGCAATCATATACATTAAGGTTTCTATAAGACACTAACAATTACTTTGTATTAAATAGTAAAATCTACTGAAACGTTTAAGTATATATTTTGATATTAGATATTTTGACTTGACTTGGCTTTCGTAGGTGACACCGTCAGCAGCTGCATGGCAGGAACTGTTCAGTGTGGGCCAGGTACCTCTGCTTCAGTACATCAAGCTAAAGTCCATAAAAATGTCTTCGGATGAGTGGAGGAAACTTATCCTCAGTGTCGGCCTGCTACCACAGTGTATCACCGTTAAACTAGAGTCCATTAAAATGACTTCACATGAGTGGAAAGAACTGTTGCTCAGTGTCGGCCAGCTACGACATCCTGTCAGTATGAAGTTTAAACACTGTGAGGGACCATCCATGGAGGAGTGGGTGAACGTGATCAGGTCAACGCCTAAATTATCACTATCACAAGATTTACGTTTCGACAGTGGTTTCTCTAGTGGTTTCTCAGGTGAGGTAAAAGCATCGAGGGCTCTGGAAAAACAAATGTTTTTAGTGAAACATTTTTGTAAATAGGATAATAAATATCTGAACTTTGAATTTTTTTAATTCAATGCTTTTGAAGTAAGACATTTTGATTTGGAACCATTAAAATCACGAATTTTTGTGCACAAATGATAATACGTAATGAAAACAATCTAAATAAACATGTTTTTGGTGTAACAATATTAGAAAGTCATTTCTTGTGATTTTAAGTATTTTTGTAATTTTGAGTATTTTTCTGTGAGTAACTTTAGGAAACTGATTATTAAATATAAATATTTACAAAATTCGATATGTGCGCACGCATTCTTGGTGTCACTGGTCACCACGTAATGACCGTCTGCAATCATTGGCATAAAAATTGAACTGACCATATATAAGCAACCAGTGGGCTGATTTTAAAAATCTGTTCAGTTCTGTTCTTCGTTTCATAATGTCTTTGCAATGATCCCTTATTCCATTGAAATTTAACGTTTGTATTTGTTTGTGGTGAGGGGGCAATCTGTTGTATTAACAGAAAAATTAGATTGATTATCAAGATACTCTTTGAAAAATGACAACTTACCAAGTACACAAGAAGTTTTAGCAGGTGACTATTTATCAGATGCCACAAAAATATTAATCACTCCTTTAAGATGTAGTATCAGTCTCGGGGCAATTATTAATCAGGCACCCTTCTGATCCCCAAGATATAATTTCACAATTCCTTATCAAATCCACGTAATGTTATAATTGCTGTTTTTAAGCAGCTATGCTGTTCATGATAAACCATTAATTTGGATATTTTGGCGTCGTGATATTTTGGTCATCTTGCCCCATATTGTCTGTGTTTTTTTTGCCAGTTTAATTTGGGTCATGTATCACTGTGAGGCGAAAACAATCACAGAAACGTTTTTTTGCCATGTTATATGTCACTCTAATTTGCCAAATTGGTCCGCATTTGTCATAGGCATATTGATAAACTATACATATAGGAAAATGAAACAAACGAATGCAAAATGATTGAATATATTATAAATAATAATAATAAAGGTTTTAAATATTTAAAGGCGACATTTTCACAACCTTTATTGCAACAAACAATAATCCAACAAACTGAAACGACACTAAATGAAATTGAAAATCATGAGATTTATCGAGTTGTTGTGATAAGCGACAAATAGTGGCCAACGTCGGCGATGTGTGATAATCTGTATTGTTGTGTTTGCACTTCCTGGACTAAATTTTCACCTGTGACATATTGTGGTATGTTTAATTTTTGGCCTTTTAATCAAAGAGTCTAATTATTAACCAATGCGAAAAAATATCCCAATTTACGGTACTATTTTTCGGCGTTAGCTGTCTAAGCTCACTTTTGACATAGTTTTTCGACCAATGAAATGTTGTAAATAAGACTCGTATTCTCTTATTATGCAGAGGGAAAATGAAATAAACTATTTCGATTGGTAGCTATCACACTTTTACTAATATCTCGTAAAGTTTACATATGTAAGTCACGAGGATACAATAAATTGTTGTCAGTATCATATTACTCATATAGGCATTTGAAATGGTGTTTTGTGTTGTTTAGTTTTTGTGAATTTACGTACATGTAAATAGAAATTGAGGGAATTTTTAGATCTCGCTATTTTTATTTACTTTTCTTACGTGTCTGACCATATGCAAAATCAAGAAACATTAGTAACATTCATTTGTGCAAAATTTCATTTCATTTCGCCGTTATTGAGATTTTGATAATTTTCTTTTTATCGATGAATGTGATTGGGAGGAGTGTGGTAAGCCCTTAATAAGCATTCTG
Source organism: Corbicula japonica (assembly GCA_038501625.1). Taxonomy (NCBI): domain Eukaryota; kingdom Metazoa; phylum Mollusca; class Bivalvia; order Venerida; family Cyrenidae; genus Corbicula; species Corbicula japonica. The sequence goes on along the minus strand of JAZAYU010001597.1, from coordinate 15,156 downwards.
GTAAAATCTTTCCAGCATGTTGAAACAATTGGATTGGTATTTTACCTAAAGTGTTATTAGTATTACATTTAAACATTAGTAACACATAATTTATGAATATATGTTACAATATCAATAGTCATAATCTGGATTGTAATATGATATCGCATTTGGCCATTCCTGATATGCTTATTTCAGTTTCTTATTGATAATCGTATATAACCGAGCACAAAAGAAACGTCTCAGCTTAGAATAAACAAGAGTTATCCTTTTTAGACAGTAGTAAATTTATGAATCTATTTTTGAATCGGAAGACAAAACATTGTTTGATATAAACACACCCAATAAACTTAATCAGTTTATCATTGACTCTTATAAGGAAAGAATATTTTAAACAATGTGAATATCAAGCCGATTTTAACAAATTAGCGAAAGTTGTTAAGAAGGAATAAAAATAAAATGATTCTTTTGTACTCTGGTATAACATTTATACTTAAAGAAATTAGAAACGCAAATTTTTAAACATAAATTATGTTTCGTGATTAAAGAAGTTTTTAATTTCCGTTTTACTATATTATATGTATTTGAAGAAATTAGAAACGCAACTTCTTTAAACATAAAGTGTATTATTTTTTGAAGATATTGCGTTTCTAATTTCTTTTAGTATATTATTTGTACATGAAATGAATTGTTCATGTATATATTAAAGTAAATGTATTCATTGTATATGTATCAGGGTTAGGGTCAATTACTTATCAAAGTGATGATAAAAAACTGGCATAAATTATTGCAAATTAAACAGTGCATTTGAGTCCAAATGGAACCGGAATTTTAAAATAGTTTTTATTTTTTCTAAATAGTTAATCTATTTGATATCTTGAAAGAAACTGGATACAGTATGACAATCAATATACTGTTTTACTGGTTTCGTGCAACCATAACGGCCCACATACTTTGACACCTGCTGTATTATGTTTTATTGACAGTGTCGAAATACCAGATTATGCAAGACAGAGGTGGGGTTGAAGCCCTTAAACAATGGGTCTGAACCTATCTGTTATTTTTTCATACAGGCAATTTTTTTTTACACTATACATCACACAACAAGTACATCCAACACTAATGATATATATGTTTATCATTCGTTCCTTCCATTATGAACGGGCTTATTTTGTTGCGATGCTTGCCTAAAACTTATTTTATCAGTATGAGATTATAGATATGTATTTTATATTATAGTTTGATTAAAAAGTAATGTAATATTAATGCATTAGCATTAGCATATGCATTACCCCAAGTCTGAATTATGTATTGACTAAACATGCAGATATTTATGCAAGTGTATAACCCGATCATAAATGTATCTATTTATTGCACATTTGTTCATAGATTGTACATGTATAAATTCGTTGCACATTTACTAGACTAAGTATGTTGATTGAACGCGTCCTCAAACGTTGATTTTGAAATGTCTGGATTGTTTTATGTTTATATTATAGAAGTATAAGTAAAATGTATAAATAAATAGTGAAATAAAACTTCTTGGATTTTTATATGATCACCACACTATACATAGCAGGTTATATTAGTGATATCAATCTGAAATATGTGCGCTCTCTCACGATATATTAACTTGAAATTACGTTATAACTAGTAAGAATTATTCGGAGTTTTAACGAATAAGGAATCCTAAGGGAATACCAGCCCGGGAATCAAGGCGAACACAACGTTCGTGTTATGTGTTTAATGGTAACAATGCTACTTCCGTTGTGGTGTCGCCACGCTACGCAGAAATGGAAGTAAACGGTAAGCTGGACCCTTTTAGTTTTGTAGAAACTCGTTAGCAGGAACCTTTTTTAACTTTGTTATTTTAATAAAAAGTATCTACAAAGCGAAATGAAGGGCATACTCACCGTTAACTTCAATTTCTGCATATTGAAGCGATAACAGAAGCAGCACACATAACACAAACATTGTGGTCGCAATGATTCTCGTGCTTGGAATACTGTGTGGTCAAGTGACTAGGTTTCTTAATTGTTAAACTTCATATATCAAACGCTAATTTAGGGTTTGCCAAAACTTGACCATATCAGCTATGGCATCAAAACCTTGCGAATATTCAATCCTTAATGGTTATTTACTTTTATACTCCACATATATACTCAACAAAAATAAAAAGTATCCACTTTCCTATTTTAAATTCTGTAAAATTTGAAAAAGAAAATTCAAAATTCTATATGAGAACAAATTTGCTTTTCTATTATCATTGCAAAAAGATAGTGTTCTTGAAAATCGGCAGCCACAACTTGGTTATCTTTCCCTTTGTTAAAATAAGGGTTTCAGTAAAATGTCAGTGATTCTTAGAATTATTCACATTTATTTGAATTTAATCACTTTCTCTACAACTTGTTTTCAATAAAATCACAAAATATTCATCAATAACACAACTGGTCCTCGGAAAACAACGCAAGAAAGTCCAACCATTTCCAATTACCTCCCTTTAAATTGAATATGTAGTGTTTTGTAATCCATGATTAATTGTTATTCGAATGGTAGTTCCTCAGGTCTTGGTGTGGATGTTTTTATTCATGAACAATTGAACTTAAAAGCAACTGAGATTCACTAACAAAACACCATTCAATGCGTTCTTGATTAAATGAAAATATGTTAATGAGAATATAAGCATAAACAGCGGATACTTTTTATTTTTGTTCAGTATATATAACTTTTATTACATCGGAAATGAGATATAAATCTATTCTGTTTGTTTCTTGGTCATAAATAACTAAGTTATTGTAAGCGCTAACAGTGTAGCTCCTATTCTGACTACACAGGTTGCCCATAGATTAAGAGTCATATTCCACGGAGTTAAGAGTCATATTCCACGGAGTTAAGAGTCATATTCCACGGAGTTAAGAGTCATATTCCACGGAGTAATGGTTTGGCGTGTAATTTAACAATTGAGATATAATAAAATATTTCAAGTATAATCCTAGCTCACTGATTGGATGGAAAATCATAGTAAACACTAAAGGTTCTTCTCTCGATATAGCTTCTTGGAGAATTCGACGACCCATTATGAAGTATGAAGTCTATGACCATAAATTGGGGCATAATCATTCGCTCTAGTGCACACTATTATTTATAGCTCATAATTTGTGTTGGTTTTTGGTGTTGCCGAGGAGAAAAATTAGAACCATTTCATGAGTAAATAACACGCTATTACGTGGTGACTGATATAAGCCGACAAAAATAAAGTAACAAAATAAATTACTTGATGCAACGTGACATAATTTGGCTTATGTGACAGCTGACTCAGATCCCAAGTGTAGACCCAGATCAGCCTAAACATCTTTACGATCTGAGCAAGGTCTACATTGTTAGCCATTCCATACCAGTAGCCTTCTTAATGCATTTTGAAAAAAAACAAGATCGACTTCAGACCATGCAAGTTTCCAACTTGAATGGGGTCTATATTAATCTACAATTTAATTATTTTTGATGTTGCAAATCGATTAAAACACCTCCAGTTGGCCCCTGTCATTTTCATCCAGTTTCAAGATGGCCCCGTTATGTAAGACCTGTATCAAGATCAGTTTCAAGTTCGCCCCCGTCAGGTTAATTTAGTATTAATATGGCCAAGCTTAATTAATAAATATCCAGTTTGTCCAGTCATATAAGTACTCAATATAGTTTACATACGTCATGTAACTCCAGTGTCTAGTTGCCTCATCACATTAGTCGAATATCAAGTTAACCGAGTGTCAGATCATTTTACTCCTGGACCAGTATGAAATTAGTCACTGCCACTTTGGTCATTCAAGAATCAAGATAAGTCACGTTAATCTAGTTGGCCTGATCTCAATAGTTCAGAATCAAGTTGACCCTGATCAAATTAGTACAATATCAAGTTGGCTCCGACAAAGACAAATATCAAGATGGTCCCAAACATGTTTGCATACTATCAGATTGATCCTTGCCATATTAGCCCAGTATCGATTATGTGTCACGTAAGATCCGGGTAGTAGAATGTTGTCTAAAGAAAAAAGTGTAGATCACTCATGTGACACATGCGATCCAGGTAGTAGAATGTTGTCTACTGAAACAAAAACGTGTAGATCACTTATGTGACTCATGAGATCCAGGTAGTAGAATGTTGTCTTCTGAAACAAAAAGTCGTAGATTACTCCATTGGCACATAAGATACAGGTAGTAGAATGTTGTCTACTGAAACAAAAACATGTAGATCATTCATGTGACTCATGAGATCCAGGTAGTAGAATGTTGTCTACTGAAACAAAAACATGTAGATCATTCATGTGACTCATGAGATCCAGGTAGTAGAATGTGGTCTACTGAAACAAAAACATGTAGATCATTCATGTGACTCATGAGATCCAGGTAGTAGAATGTTGTCTTCTGATACAAAAACATGTAGATCATTCATGTGACTCATGAGATCCAGGTAGTAGAATGTTGTCTTCTGATACAAAAACATGTAGATCATTCATGTGACTCATGAGATCCAGGTAGTAGAATGTTGTCTTCTGATACAAAAACATGTAGATCATTCATGTGACTAATGAGATCCAGGTAGTAGAATGTTGTCTTCTGATACCAAAACATGTAGATCATTCATGTGACTCATGAGATCCAGGTAGTAGAATGTTGTCTACTGATACCAAAACATGTAGATCATTAATGTGACTCATGAGATCCAGGTAGTAGAATGTTTTCTTCTGATACCAAAACATGTAGATCATTCATGTGACTCATGAGATCCAGGTAGTAGAATGTTGTCTACTGATACCAAAACATGTAGATCATTCATGTGACTCATGAGATCCAGGTAGTAGAATGTTGTCTACTGATACCAAAACATTGAGATCATTCATGTGACTCATGAGATCCAGGTAGTAGAATGTTGTCTTCTGATACCAAAACATGTAGATCATTCATGTGACTCATGAGATCCAGGTAGTAGAATGTTGTCTACTGAAACAAAAACATGTAGATCATTCATGTGACTCATGAGATCCAGGTAGTAGAATGTTGTCTACTGAAACAAAAACATGTAGATCATTCATGTGACTCATGAGATCCAGGTAGTAGAATGTTGTCTACTGAAACAAAAACATGTAGATCATTCATGTGACTCATGAGATCCAGGTAGTAGAATGTTGTCTACTGAAACAAAAACATTTAGATCATTCATGTGACTCATGAGATCCGGGTAGTAGAATGTTGTCTACTGAAAGTTCTGTGCCTTATATACTTGAAAGTCAATATACACGGTGAAACCCTAGAAACATTTATTTCTATGTTAAAAAGGATCTACTTCGTATGTGCGCTACAAAGATTGCGTGTCTGCTGAAATATGCGCCACTTTCTGAAAAGTGGTCAACTTTGAATACCTACAAATTTCTTAAATCGTCATAGATTGCATCAGGTTCTGGTTTTATATTACAAAAGAGATTGTATTTCGTATTGAAAGTAACTGGGAAAGTAAAGTGAGCTATTCAATGTAATGTTTAACTGGCACGCTTATAAAATGTTGCGACACCATACTTTCTATAAGATTTCGACATCTTTAAATTGATATTTTGTAAAAACTACATGACGTGCGGTCTTAAAACTTAGCAGTATGCAATCCCCACATAACAATGAATGTTCATTTCGAACAATGTTCGCGTTTAAATGTGAAGAAATGTGCAATACTTGACACCACCGTTGATTATTTTCCGTTTTCAGCGGATCTGCTGCAACACAACATGCGCGCTTTGGTGCGACGTCTGTTGGTTATCTAGTGTGATTGCAACTGTCTGTAGACTGCCTAAACGGACGCCTTTTAAAAATATCTTGTTTTACCTAAGCTTTTGCCGAAGACAAATCTCCAGTCGTTACAGAAATGTCTCGAGCGTAGCATGTTTTTTCCCTTACATAATGGAAATAATATGTTTATGCCTTTTTGATGGCATGAAAAAAGTCGTTTTAGACGACTTGTCGGTACTGTCGACTAAATTCATCCGATTAGAATATAAAACAAAAGTTTTCGGAAAGTAATTGATATAGTGGCCAAAAAGGTAGTGTCTCAATACTTAAATGCCCGGGTAACAACATGTCCTCTTTTATATATCAGCTATGCTTCAAATAAAGCAAAAAACGTCCAATTAAAACTTTTGCTTATTGCGATACACATGGAACACAAATTACATTTAATGAAACTCTCTTAGACTAATGGATTTTATATTTATGATAACATGAACAAAAAAACCGGTTTTATCTTTTGTGGGAATGCTCCAAAAATACAGCAATAAAGCATATTTTAAATGCCATGAAACATTAGTTAACAGTTTATGCGTTAAATTTAATATAGGTGAAAATCAATCTTTCGACTATTTGGGCGAGACCAAAAATTCGTCCCTGCGAATATAAATGAAACCACAGTATGATTAGATTTAAGCCTGTCATATATGTAGACGGTAGGAAATATTTGTTTTCTGTATAATAATGCAGAGCTTGGTAATCGTGCATGCCTGCTAAAAGAGGATTTGAATACGTTTCTCCCGAGTGAGGCTCTTTTCCACAGGTCGCAGAGTCACTGTGGCCATAACTTTAAATTTTTTATTGTCTAATAATTACAACCTTGTAACGTTTTACAAAATATTACAAATCTGATTGGCTAACAAGTGTCACGTGACTGCGTTTCATTTCTCAATGAAGTCGTATCGGACTACTTTTGATAAATATTTATCATTGACTTGTTTATTTGCCCCGCCCAGCCATCATTCAAAGTCTACAACTCTACATACCTTATTTCACTCCCAATTAAACGAGCACTAAATCAATAATGAAGAGGGAAATTTTAAGTAAGCAGTTACGTCACGATAGAGCATAACTCACTACGTCATATAGTAAGTTGTGACGTAATCGAACAAATGTTTACATTTCTAAGCGCCATGATTGATTCTGTCAGATAAAGGATTTATGTTTGAAATATTTTAAAGAATTGGAGGATTAAATAAAAACAATAACAACATTTGGACAAGACCCGAAGATGCTAGAAGTGTTTACCGTGGTATACGTATGTAACGACTAGAATTTGAAAGTGTTTCATTCTTATACCGCAGCAGGGAGCTTCGTTTTCACCAAAAGTGTCGGGATAGGGTTTAAATTATAGTAAATGAGAAGGAATAATGCATGTGGATATATTGATCGGGACCGATTAACGGTATGTACATTTTGTATTCGCAATGAGTTTTTATTCGCAATGAGTTTCTATGAATTTTCTTTCCATTTTGAAGATTTTATATTATTTTTATTTGTAAAAGTCATTGGACTCAATAATTATTTTTAAAGGAAAAGTGTCACTGGAGTCAACAAATCAACATTTGTAAAAATATCGCGGTTTGAAATCGGCCATTTTGTAACGTAGAAATTTGAATCATCCAAGCCGATGGTATTACTCCGCGAAAAGTAAACCACATCTATCGTAAATAAAGTTTGTCAAAGGTTATAAATAAAATGTGATAGTAGGTTGTAATTATAAGGATTGAATGTTATTTTCGTGCGTTTCATCGATGTATGAAATGTCAGTTGCCTTACATCTAATTTGTACATAAACACCTTCGGTGTTTATGCAAATTAGATGTTCGGCAACTGACATTTCATACATCGATGAAACGCACGAAAATAACATTCAATCCTTAAATAAATAAAACAATGCGATAGATCTATATCATGTTAGGCTTTTGCGGCAAAAATAAATATCACATTAATGTACGCATATTGAAGTGCTAGAAGCAAGAAATACGGAATGAATCTAAAGTTCATAACGTGTAGGGGATTTATCCAAAATCGATATTTAGTGGTACAGTGTAGACTAAGGTCTACAAAAATATGGGAAAGAGTGTTCCCCGTTTTTCCGAAGTCAGGAATTAGACGCTCTGCCCTTGACCACGGTCGTGTTTTAATAGGCAGGAATCTCTTAAATGGAATACGGGCAACTAACGTAGATCCAGATCAGAATAGACATCAGTGCAGTCTGATCTGGATTAAGACTGGTCGCTTCTTGATCAGAAATATTCTAAAAAATCTAAAAGCGAGCTGTTTAATTCTAGATCTAACTGATGTGCAAACAGAGCCGATTTTTCAGAGTTCGTGCAATATGGAACAAAGTTAAACAAAAATTTACCATCAACTGCAATTCGTCGCTTTTGTAGCGCACCTTTTAAGACCGTACACCTGTAACTTCTATATTGGCCGTCTCTGTGTCAAGAGTAGTGAAATAGTATAAATTTCACACTAAAAAGAGACAAATATGCTTAACATTGTTATGTGAAGTCGGTCTTGCTAAATGTTATGAACTTTCGGCTCTTTTTGATATGACTATTACAACTTCGCCTCTTAGTCTTATTCAACTATGTTTCTCTCTTTATATGGGGAATTGCAGCAATTAAAAATGGGAAGATTGCAAAAGTTAAAAAAGCAACAACACAAAAACAAACAAAAAACAATATGCTGCTGGATGATTCGAACCCGTGGCTGTCGGAACGAGAGTCCGAAGCTCTACCACTGTACAATGGCCAACCTTGGCACATCGTTGTTTAACTTTTATTTTATAATTGATGCTTGCGCGAAAATTCTGGTTTGATAAACTTTCAAATATGGAATGTGTTTTCTCGAGTAATATTCGGCGAACACATTTTTCTATTATCCCCAAAATGAGTAATCCAAGCAACAAAGCACAAATTGAATGCAACGCTTATCCTGATGAAATTATTAAAAGTTTTTGGTTTTTTGGACTAATACTTAAGATAAAGAATATCATTCTATGAATTACCTACCTTTAATATAAAAACATATCAAGTAAACCAAAAAGGAAGTGAGCATGGGTTCAATTTTATTTTATTTTATTTAATTCTAAATACATGTATATTATTTACAAAATTGAAGATTTTTTTAAAAGACATAGCGAAGTTGTAAAATTAATTTATAGCTGTACAAACAAATTGTTTTGATATAAAATTTCATATTACTTTCGAGTTGGTGCTTCTTCAAGAAGGCAGTTCCTCTCGGGAAACAGATTTGAGTTCCTTTCGGGGAACGATTTTAGCTTGGCGCATGTATGTGGTCGCATGGCTGAGCACTCCTTACTTCACAAAACCTTTAATACCTGTCTATTTTCCTATAAACTTGCAATTATTCATTTGCAAAAAAAACTGGTTGTGAAATACCTTGTTGCAAAAGTGATTTTAAACTGCATTTGTATTTATGAATTAAATCTGGGTATCGGCGATAAAACTTGCAAAAGGTTTTCCTTAATTTGTGATACCGATAACCTTGTTTTAAAAGTTTTTCTGTAATGCAAAGATTACGTTCATTGAAATCATTAACATTGTTGCAAGCTCTTGAAAAGCGAACAAGCTGTGAGATATAAACCCCATAAGATGTTGCACGGGGAACATCGCCGTCTAAAAACGGAAAATTTACTATATTAAAATTAAAATCATCTCTTTTATCATAAATTTTAGTAGTGACATAACCATTTTCAATGGACAGATTTAGATCGAGAAAGTTTGCTTGCTTTTCTGAAGTGTTCGCTTTGTTAAGTTGTAGTTCTTTAGGATAAATCTTATTAACAAGTAATGGAAAATGGTTATTGTCTATATTTAATAAATCATCAAGGTACCTCGAGTGTAGAAGGGTTAATCACCAGGCCTGCAGAGCGCTGTAAAATATCATGTTGGTAACCTTCCTTTTTAAATTTACAGATGGTTTTTACGAATAACCGGGAGAAATTTACACTGTCTTTAATCTTTTTAAGTTTATAAATTAAATCTCCATAAAAAACTGGTTGTGAAATACCTTGTTGCAAAAGTGATTTTAAACTGCATTTGTATTTATGAATTAAATCTGGGTATCGGCGATAAAACTTGCAAAAGGTTTTCCTTAATTTGTGATACCGATAACCTTGTTTTAAGAGTTTTTCTGTAATGCAAAGATTACGTTCATTGAAATCATTAACATTGTTGCAGGCTCTTGAAAAGCGAACAAGCTGTGAGATATAAACAAGCAAGTTCTTTTTCCTTTAATTTGTGTCAACCTTCGTTTTATCTACTCATTTATTTCTGGTCTGCCTAAAGTCCTTCCATTTCCATCGCACGATCCTTCCATTTACACCCAACCCTTATTACCACCCTTTTTCTTTTCTTTTTTTCCATTCATTCTTATAAATATTCTCTCTTCTATCATTAACCAACCTCTTTCCCTTTCTTTTCTCCTCCATCTTTACCCTCCCTCTCTTTCCTATTTCCCCTCTGCCTTCACCCTTCTTCTTTTCAATCCCTCTCTCTCTCAATTCCTCTTTTCACTTCCCCTCAAACTTCTCCATTTCTGCCCTCTTTCGTTCCACCATGTTCATCCATCTCTCTCTTTTTTTGTTTCTCTTCTCAATCTTTCTTGTTCCTATTCTTCCCTTTATTTTATATCTCCTTCTTTTCCCTATTGCTCCATTTTCTCTCTCTCTCTTATCTCTTTATTTTCGCCCTCCCTCTTCTCCCGTCCTTTTATCCTACTCTCTTCTCCCTTCTTTATTTCTCTTTTCCGTTCTCCCCCTCTCTCTTCTCCATCCTTCACTTCACTGTCTTTTTCATCCACTCAATTCTTTACTTCTCTTCCCTCCTCATTTTCTCCCCCCTCCCTCTTTCACTATTTCTTCCTTCCTCTCTTCTCCTATTTTCCTATAAACCTGCAAGTTCTTTCCCTTTTTCCTTTACTTTGTGTCAACCTTCGTTTTATCTACTCATTTATTTCTGGTCTGCCCCAAAGTCCTTCCTTCTCTATCGCATGTTCCTTCCCTTTACACCCAACCCTTATTACCACCCTTTTTCTTTTCTTTTTTTTTCAATTTATTCTTGTGAATATTCTCTTTTCTATCATTAACCAACCACTTTTCCCTTTCTATTCTCCTCCATCGTTACCCTCCCTCTCTTTCCTATTTCCCCTCTATCTTCACACTTCCTCTTTTCAATCTCCCCTCTCTCTCAATTTCTCTTCTCACTCCCCTCTTTTCACTTCCCCTCCAACTTCTCCCTCTCTACCCTCTTTCGTTCCCACCATGTTCATCCACCCTTCTCTTTTTTCTCTCTCTCTTCCCAATCTTTCTTGTTCCTATTCTTCTTCATCTTCTCTCTATATTCTCCCTCTTTTTTCCCTTCCTCTTTTCCCTTTATTTTCTCTATCCCTCTTTTCCTTATTTCTCCATTTTTCTCTCTCTTCTCCCTTTTATTTCTCCCTCCCTCTTCTCCCGTCCTTTTATCCTACACTCTTCTCCCTTCTTTATTTCTCTTTTCCGTTCTCCTCCTCTTTTCTCCGTCCTTCACCTCACTGTCTGTTTCATTCACTCCATCCTTTACTTCTCCTCATCCTCTCTTTCTTCCTCCTCCCTCTGTTTTCACTAATTCTTCTTTCCTCTCTTTTCCATCCACTCCTCTATCTTCTACCTCTATCCCTTCTCCCGTTTTCATTCTCCCGTTTTCCTCTCTCTTCTTCTTCCTTCCCTCCCTTTTCTCTCGTTTCCCTCTATCTCTTGTTCCTCTCACTCACCTCTCTTTTTTTCACCCCATCTAAGAACTCATCCTCTTCTCTCCTCATTCCCATTCTTACTTTCCTCCCTCTTCTTCCTTCTTTATTCCCCTCCTATTTCACTTTCATTTCACTCCTTTCTCATCTTTCCTTCCTTTTCCAACATCTTCTTCTGTTTTTCATCCCTCCTTCCCATCACCTCATCCACCTCCATATTCTCCCCCTTTTCCTTCCACATTTTTCTCCCTAACCTTCCCCTCCATCCATTTTGTCAATGCTACCGCTCTCTACATCTTCTTCACCGCTCTCTCTTGTCTTTCCTTTCACTCCCTTTCTCTTTCAGTAAATTATATCAATGTTGTTTTCATTTACGCCCATTGGCGACCGATGAGCAAGATATTCATATTTTTGAAAATACCGAGCTAAACCTCGGCGGTGTGAATAGTAATATGCACCTCCATTACTGCTCATGAATAGTCTTCATTAATTTGATATTTTGTGGCTTTCATTTTAATCTATTTAATAAGTTAAAGAAAATGATTATATAAGTATCTTAGGGTTTTGTGCGTGGAATATCGCCGTGTTATGTTTTTCCCATGTGCCGAGCTTTCTGAAAAATTCCACTAAGATGAAGTTACAGCCTGGATAACAATTGACATATAACAGGTAAAAGCAATGAAAATGGTGAACTGATAATTATAATCATAAGTGTAAGGTATAATACTATATACTTATCGTCATTAGAAAGTACTTTTACCGCCTTTTTATACTAGTGAAATCAAAACCATTCGGCACGGAAGTTGCAGTCATACATATATACTTGCAATTTTGAGAAACTTACAGCCTTATCGGGCTATTTCTGCTACAACAATATTTCATAGAGACAATAAAATAGGCCTGTTGCATAACAGCAATAGAAATAGAAAAAAACAAATGAAAGGCTGTCTAATTTTTGTTTGGCGTCACGGATAATTTAATTTACGAAGAAACTGAACGTTTGCAATGATTAAGTACAGTAAAGAGACTGTTTAGTGTATTATTGATTATTCGCATAAATAAATGTTTGTAGATTGTGGAAATATTGAATCTTCAGCGGGAGCCAAACCAGAAACCAGCAATCATGTCGACTAAATAACCCGCGGTACCATTATTTAAATCATGTAAAATGATAAACCATATACAATCTACACTTGACTAATATTCAAACTACACCGATCGTGTTGTTTAATTTAATAATAGTAATAAAGATATTTTTCACTTCTTTTTGTAAAAAAAACCCCATAAGATTCATTCCTGGATTTGGAAACAACCGGCATTTAATCAAGGAAGTGGTAAAAACAAAAGTCACAAAATCGTCAGCAGAGGGTAGATTACCCGTTGACAGAGATTCATGTCTTTTTATTTAAAAAAGTGAAATATTCATATCAGGAATGGCCACATCCAGCAGACACAGCCTGTCCACACGGCCAAAAAGTAGAGAGGAAAAGAGAGCATGGAATAACAATAATCAGTTTCAAAATGGACGCCACAAACAATTAACGAAGGTGAGAACCCGATGGGTTACCGCCTTGGAACGGTCAATGGCAAAACAATTTGCCTCGCGGGGGGATGGTTAAACCAGGTTCTAGGGTGCACCAGCCTCACAACAGAACCAACAGGGTCTCAGATAAACACACAAGCACATGTTGTCTTGGTGAAATATCTCCAACCCACCCATCGGCTCAAGTACTCAATGACCTTACCGAGACCAAAGTTAAATAAGCAAAAAAGCAACATATGCATATCAGGAATCGCCACACTAAAAAAACACAGCCTCCCCACGCAGCGAAAAAGAAGAGAGGAAGAGAGAGAGAGCGCATGTTTTATATATGTATGTCAATTCAAATAGGACGCCACAAACAATTAATAAACAAGAGAACCTTTGGGGATACCGCCTTGGAACGGTCAGTGGCAAAACAAATTGCCACTCGGGGTTTAAACCAGGTTCTAGGGTGCACCAACCTCACACTTGCCCCAACAGGTTCTCGTATCACAAAACAAGTACAAATTGTCTTGGTGAAATAACTCCAACCCACCCATCAGCTCAACAATGTTGCATGCAAAAGCATACAAACATATAAACATAAGAATTTAATAGCATTGCAAAGCCAAAGGGCGGGTACTCAATGATCTTTCCGAGACCAGAGCACCTGGAGTAAAATCAGCAAGAACACGATGCCAGGGATAAAAGAAACAAATCGAGCTTTTAGGTTCTTTTAAGAAAAGATTTCCCCATAAACTTTCATAAACTCTTACACCCCTGCCACCGTCGTGCAACCAAAGAGGTAAGCATAATGATCAACTGTAGATGGGTTAATCACCAGGCCTGCAGAGCGCTGTAAAATATCATGTTGGTAACCTTTCTTTTTAAATTTACAGATGTTTTTTACGAATAACCGGGAGAAATTAACATCGCCTTTTATCTTCTTAAGTTTATAAATTAAATCTCCATAAAAAACTGGCTGTGAAATTCCTTGTTGCAATAGTGATTTTAAACTTCAGCTGTATTTATGAATTAGATCTGGATATCGGCGATAAAACTTGCAAAAGGTTTTCCTTAATTTGTGATACCGATAACCTTGTTTTAAAAGTTTTTCTGTAATGCAAAGATTACGTTCATTGAAATCATTCACATCGTTGCAAGCTCTTGAAAAGCGAACAAGCTGTGAGATATAAACCCCGTAAGAAGTTGCACGAGGAACATCGCCGTCTAGAAACGGAAAATTTACTATATTAAAATTAAAATCATCTCTTTTATCATAAATTTTAGTAGTGACGTAACCATTTTCGATGGATAGATTTAAATCAAGGAAGTTTGCTTGCTTTTCTGAAGTGTTCGCTTTGTTAAGCTGTAGTTCTTTAGGATAAATCTTATTAACCAGTGATGGAAAATGGTTATTATCTATATTTAATAAATTATCAAGGTACCTCGAGGTGTTGTTAAAAGCTGTAATGATATCATCTTGATGTTCGGTAGAAAGAGATAACATGAAATCTCTTTCATAACAGTATAAAAACAGATCAGCAACAAGGGGTGCACAATTAGTACCCATTGGAATGCCTATTACTTGTTTATAAATAGAGGTACCAAATCTCAAATAAATTTTATCAAATAAAAATGTGAGCGCCTGGATAAGGTCTTGACAGGTCCATGAAGTATAATTATCATAAGAACCATCTGTAAAGAATGCCCTATGTTCATTACAAGCAATAAATGTTTTATTTTCTCTAGCAAAAGTTTTTCAATGAGACTGGTTAGCTTGTCTCTTATTAAATTATGAGGGAGAGAAGTATACAAGGTAGAAAAATCATATGTAGACAAACAGAACGCCTGAGAATTATTTGATTTAAGGTTCTTCAAAACGTCATTTGAATTTTTTATAGACCAAAATAAATTTTTGCCAGTAGTTTCAAAAACTTTTTCGCAATACCTAATTACATGTTCTTTTATAGCTGTGGACGCGATGATAGGGATAAAAGATACAAATCTAGCTTCTTGGTTCTTTTAAGCAATTTTAAACAATTCTATTCGATTCTAAAATATGGTGAATG
>JAZAYU010001596.1:0-21463 GCA_038501625.1 Corbicula japonica | reverse complement strand
TGAACAGTCAGGGGTGTAACTTGCGATAGTTACATTTTTTATAACTTTTATAGATTAAAAAATAACCGAATTTGCGGTCAACATTTTGATGCAAATATATTCGGTTTTACGAGGTCTTCTGCAATATTTTTGAAAACAAAGAGGTGATTTTTTTCTCTCTGATTGTTGTTCGTTGAAAATCGTGTTTTCTGTTCATTCATTATTCTTAAAACCTTTGAAAAGCGCATTTTTCTATGAAAAATGAAGTCAATTTTTCACAAATTACGCGTTTTTAAACGCTTATAAAACATGCTCAGAATTTTTTCAAGCGATGCCATAATTTTTTTCTGGTTAATTGATATGTATTGCGTCAAGTTTAATGATATTTTCCGATACGCATGACCATTAAATCTTTACGCAAGCCGTTTGAAGAGAGGCATGAAATTTCTTAATGTAACTACGCTGCGTTATTTGATAGGTTTATGGAGTAAATTGTATTCTAAGAAAGACAACTCGTTAACTCGTAAACGAGAAAAAATGCAGTTTGTCTCCCCTATGCCTTCATGCGGAAAGGTCAAGAGCGTAACTCAAGCACTATCTGAATGAATTTTTTAAAAACTTTTGCTCAATAAAAATATCTAATTATATTTACTTTTAAATTTCAAAGATTGTATGATCCAACAAAATCAACAAAAAGCTTTGATAAATTGTTAAAATACACTCACGCTCAAAAAAATAAGAAAATAATTGTTAACAGAACACCTAAATAAGTTATTGGAAACGAAAACAGTTTAACAAATATAAAGTTAAGAATTAAATAAATTTATTGCAAACATAATACATTGCATTTCAAGTAAATACGCTTTAGTTAGGAGAGCAGGCAATCATCTCAAATTATGTGATCGTACTGCGATCTTAAGTTAGATTATATATTTACGCATTGTACATGTTGAAACATTCGAATTCAGTTGCATCTTCTCAGATACTACAGTTAATTTATGATCCGTAGATAAACGCTTAATCTTGTTAATGACAGTTACTTCCTTGACTAGAGCCAAAATTTGGGTAGAGACTGTGTCAATTAATAGCGTCAATTTACTTTGATACTGGGAAAACCTATTCATTTTCATATCAGTAACATGTATTTCTACATAGGAAATTTTTGTTAATTTCGACAATTAAATTGAAAATTTTTGTTAGTGGTCTTGGTCTTTTATTTTAGTTTAAGACAACTTTATGTAAACCAATTGTGTTAATGATCGAAATTATACATTATGGTGTGGTTCATAAAACGCATATATAACTTATAAATCAGCTTTTAATTATTGAAAGTTGAATATAAATATTTGCATAATGACTGTATGAAAAGGTGCTAAGCAAAGCTATGTTTGTGTTTTTAATAAAAGCACAAAGCAGCTTACAAACGATTTCAATTACTTATCACAACATTTGTCACATATCAGACCATTGTAGACCCAGATCATTGCGTGCTTCTCCAGTCAGTGTGATAGGGGTCTATGTCGCGTTCTCTCCAATAAATAAATCTGTTTAACCCTTTATTCTGTGTAATATGACTGTTATTATTGTGCTAACTGTGTAAATCCAAATAGGGATTGGAATTGCCAGAAAAAAATGATATTGCGTTATTATACTTACATATCGAAAATGTATTTGCCATTATTCACAACTGATTACTGTGTGTGAGGGCTGTCCCAGATATTCGTAGACTGTGCTCATAACTTCTTGGATAATTATTTTATAAGAAAACAAATTGCATATACATAAAATTCAATCTATTTTACATATCTTTGCAAAAAATTACAATAAAACAAGCAATGGTACAAAAGTTATGCTAAAAACTATAATACATGGTTTACAGTATCGCCCCACGCCGTCAATCAAATTAAGCGACGTTCACTTGCGGACGTTATCTGACGTTCACTTTTTTTCAAAGTATGCACCGGCGTGCAAAAGGCATCGTTCGTGGCGTTTTATCCACTGTCTTTTTATAACATTTTGGTACCAATCCTTCCCGAATGAACGAATTACACTGAGCGTAAAACTGTGTAACTGTTTTAGAGATTCAAACCGATGTCCCTTCAGTTTAGCTTTAATTTCCGGAAATAGTGCGAAGTCAAAAGGAGCCAGGTCTGGGGAATAGGGAGGGTGGCTAAGACGTTGGAAACCAAGTACATGTACATCTATTTCTAGTTGTGTGACTGCGGCAGTGTGTGGGGAGGCATTATCTTGATGTAAAATTATATTCTCAACTGCCAGATCAGGTCGTTTCTTCCGCAGCGCCCATTGGAGATCGCGCGCCAAAACCTAGAAATGGAACATTGCCACGCTTTGAAATAGTTTATATTATAATTACTTTTAAATTTATGAACATGACGTAAAATATGTGGACATGTTCGAAATTTAACTGCGTGTACTTTGCATCTCGACCATAAATAAAAAATAGCGCTGATAAAATATAATATGTGAAATTGCGCGTAATTTAATAATTTAACCAACCTAACTGTAAAGTAACGAAATCGCCAATTTAAAAAATGCGACTTTATTAAAAATGTGTAAATATGAAAATACCTTCGCGTAGTAGGCCCCGTTGATGGTTTTACCAACTGGAACCGGATGACAAAGGATCATCCCCCTACAATCAGCGAACATCGCATACATTTGTTTTCCAGCAGAACGCGCCACTCGTGCCTTTTCCGGTGGCGGCGCGCCGCTCTCGCACCACACCGCAGACTGTTCGCGTGTTTCCGGGTCATGTAAGTACAACCAGGTTTCATCCATCGTCACAATGTTGTCAAGGAAGGCATCGCCCTGCACCCGACACCGCCGTAAGAACTTCTCGGATTCGAACACACGCCGTTCACGCTCATCAGCATTGAGGAGTTTTGGGACCCATCTTGCGTGTACCTGAAATTAATCAGTGTATATTATATTCAACAGTTCGATCCATTTAAAAAAGGGTGAACTAATATTGGAAAGATAATAAATTAAATAAAGATATTTATGTTTTATTTTAATGTTATCAATAATAAAATACTTTATCTAGATCATCTTTTTATTTTCCTTTCGTAATCAACTCAATGAATCGTTGTCGTGTTGTTGTTCTTTTTTAAATAAATTGTGAATATGAGAATTGCATGAACAAATATGAATAGCTATTTTCTATATACCAGGTAAAATTAATTAAAATACCTTTTTCATGTTTAGGTCTTCCGTCAGTATCCGATGCACGGTTCCGCGGCTAACATCGGCGATTTCCGCAATCTCTCTGTCAGGCGGCGGTCTCCTTCAAGCACCTTCTTGATTGACGTTGACGACGTCGTAAGGATGACAGCATTACGACCCGGTCGCGCATAGTCTTTGATGTCTGTGCGGCCATCTGAAAATCTCTTGTGCCATTTGAACACAAGAGCCCGACTTACAGAGGATTCCCGCTTTTTCTGCTGCAACAATTTATATGTTTCTGTCGGTGTTTTTCCTAAATCAGCGCAAAATTTGATGTTTGCTTTAATCTCCATGCGTTCATGGGATGTCATTTTCACGTTAGATCTAAGACACCGTGACTAGCGGAAACGCTGTTGTTTTCGAAACGCAACGACCGATTGACGTCAAATTTTGTAATGACGTCACCAAATGGATGCCTTATACGTTCCCGTAGTTTCATGAAGTTCAGCTGAAAAAATGCGTTAAATATAGCTAAACAAATAGGAAAGTGAGAATCGTTTTTTGACGTGGGGCGATATCGCGTTACCATGGTTATAAAAATTATCGGCAAATAAAAACAAACGTTTAAGACATCATAAAATCTAAGTTAAAATAAAGAAAATATCCTGTAGTTTATGTTTATGTAATTGATTTACCAATTGCGCGCAAATCGATCGAAATATGGTCACAGTCTACGAATATCTGGGACAACCCTCGTACAACAAATGTGCTTGTGTGCTTGCTTTCATTAGTAAGTAAAGGATAGACAATGGGTGGAGTGGTCTTTGAAAAATAGACGCGAGCGCAGCGAGCGTCTATTTTCATAGCCGCTCCACGAGGTGTCTATCCGACTTAGACCACATGACTGCAAAACCCCGAAATTCTCGTGCACAAAGCAATGTATCCCTCAAACTTTACAAGCCGTTACACAAACTTCTGTCATTCACAATTCGTGAATAAAAGGAGTCACATGTATTTAGTGAGTAATTTCATAATTTTGTTGTAATTTTAGTCAGTCATTTAATCACATTAAAAAAAACTTAAGTAGTTTTAAAGTTAGTGTTATATTTTTGTCATTCATAAAAATCAGATATATGCGTGTTTTAATGAATTATACTCAACAAAAATAAATAGTATCCACGTTTTATCCTAATGTTCTCATTGAGGTTTTCTTAATATATAATTAGGAACGCTTTGAAGGGTGTTTTGTTAGTTAATCCCGGTTGTTTTTAAGTTTATCTGGTCATGAAGACAATCTTTTACACCAAGAACTGAAAATCTGCCGATCTTATAACAATAAATAAAGGAAATAAAAACACAATTTTCCATTAAAAGAAGGATTTATGAAGGTAGCGGCCTATCGGCCTGACGGCGAGAAGATAGCGGTTTGGCGGCCAGGCAGCTTAAAAGGGAGATAATTGCCAATTGCTGAAATTTCTAGGGCTGTTTATCAAAAATTAATTGTTTTACTAATGAACATTTTGTGATTTTATCGACTTGGGAAATTGAATTCTACAAAAATGTGAATATTATTTTGAACCAATGACTTCTTCCTGAAACCCTAATTACACCAAGAGAGTAGGTAACTCTGTTTGTGACTGTCGATTTAATTAATACGAACATTTTATTTCTTTCAAATGATTGCAGAGATGCAAATCGGTTCAAAGAAAGAATTTCGAATTTTTCTTCTCTAATTTTGCAAAGTTACAGATAGGAAAGTTGATACTTTTGTATTTTTGTTGAGTATACTAGTAGTTTGCCTTTTCAACAGTCAATTGTGAAATAGTGAAAGACAATGAAATTTTATTTAAAACAGTAAATATTTCGTTTTTGCATTGTTAAAACTTCTTAATATAAATAATGCAATCTTGTTACCATGTTTAACAATGAAACCAAATGCACAGTGTATGTTTATTAAGTTTGCATGGCTCTATGGCAGTTGTCATTGCACACCGTCAGTGATAAAAAAGAAAGTTATCATAATCTCTTTAACGGCAAAATGCAGTACCATAAAACTTAGCACAGATCATTGTTATTAATGATTGTTTAAGAATTGTTAAGGTCTAACTATTTTTCTTTACTCTTGTGACTTTTCTTAACGTACGAGTATGTTAAATAAAAATACACAAAATAACATTGACTTATGAAAAGTTTGACGTAATTGCGTTTTGATATTTTACTTAGTTGTCTATGACATAGCAATGACGAAAAGATTAACGCCTTCAACGTCTACTTCATACTCTTACAATTATCACAAACATGTATCGATAGCACAGTATGACACTAAGCTATCGGTCGTCCACTTATTAATATAAGATAGAAAACGAGATGCACGTGCTTCACGAATCTTCGTAGACAACGCCAAAGAGTTGTCTACGGGATTTAGTCAACGGTAATACAGGCCACTGATTGGCCAGTGGACGCTAGCTGTGGTCTAAGAGAGAGAAAGAGAAAGAAAGAGTTGACATAAACACTTATAATATCTAAACGAGGTTTTATTTATAAATGTTTTATCAAACTTTATTCAATATCAAGAAACCGTGTGTTTACTTTTTGGACCAAAAATAACTATAGCAGGTTATTGTTGTCTGCGTACACAACAGATAAGTATACTTCGTGTGTGTTATACATATTACAAGTATGCGTGAGTGCTAGTTTGCGTCGTGCATAAAAGAGAGATAAATAATAATATGACTAGTATAGATCATCTAGAAGTTTTGTCATTGATCAGTGTCACACTGCTCTGACGAACGTTTAGAGACATCGCTATATAAAAAGTCTGACCGACAGGTGGCGCTTTTGTAACACAAACCCAAAATCATTCGCGATTTCTAATGAAACTAGTAAACAGTGCTTTGACCGTATTCTTCCACACTGGGCTAAGTGAAATTTAGGTAATATGATATCGAGCTACAAATTCAGGTATATGGTTTATAAAACAAAGGACGTTTAAGTACTTGCCTACCCCATTTTACATAAATGATTGCAAATATATGGTACGCCGTTGCTGCCTCTTCGTGATAATGGTTTTAGACTGTCATGTTATATGGCAGTTGTCATCGGACTGTGATTGATAAAAAAGGGTAGACTATAAAAATCTCTCTAACGGGCAAAAAAGCAGATCCATGAAACACATTGAAATAACTTTTTGGGCCAACATATAACTGTAACTGGTTAGTTTTATCTTAGTACACAAGTGAGTTGGGAGGTAATCATCAAACTGCAAATAACTGAACCATGTTACTTTATTTCTAAATGGTTAATCAAACTTTATCAAATGGATTACCCTTGGAGTTACATTTTTGCCAAATTATCTAAAGCAGGTTATTTATGTCTGAGTAAACAAATGAGAAGTACACTTAGTATGTGTTATACAAATAACAAATATGCACGAGTGCTAGCTTGCGTCGTGCATAAAAGAGAGATCAATATTAATACGACATATAACTGTACCAGGTTACTTCATTTGTAAATAGTTTAGTACACGTTTTTTAACAATCATATGACCGTTAAACGTTCCTGTTCGGGCAAACAAATAACTGTAGCCGGTTGGTTTTGTCTAAGTACGAAACTGAGTGGGGAATTCTTCATACAACTACAACTACAAATATTAACTGAACCAGGTTACAACTAAGTAGGGAATTCATCATATAACTACAAATAACTGGACCAGGTTATATTTTGTAAATGGTATAATATACTACTTTAAAATTTGATAGGGATCGCTTTTTAATTCATAAACCCTAAATAAGTAATTTTTGATACATTTAGATTATTCTAATGATTAAACTGGCACAAAGCTGATGTCAAATAAACAAATTTTCAGAATCACAGCAAATATTTTTACGTTTAAAATTTATGCGAGAAAAAACGCAATCTTATAAGTGATCCCTATCAAATTTTGAGTAGTATAAAAAAAGTCGAAACGAAGTCTCCCATAGACGTTAGACCGACCGACCGACAGACCGATCGACCGACCGACCGACCGACCGACCGACCGACTGATCGATAGATAGATGAAAAGGGAACTTTGAAAGCCATCGAACACGACAAATATGAAAATATTGCAGACTCGGTTTGATTGTGCTTGTTCATAAACAGTATTGGAAATGTATATTACTGGCCACGCCGCCTAGCCCCGGGAGAGAGAGAATGAGAGAGATAGAGAGAGTCAACACAAATATTACAAATAACTGTACTAAGTTACTTTATTTGTGAATGATGTATTTAACTTTATCGATATCATGTAACCCGTACACGTTACTATTTGGGCCAACAAATAACGGTAAACGTTTTTTTTTTCGAAGTTCAAAATCATAAACTACGAATAACTGCACCTGGTTACTTTTTTTCTAAGTGTGTGTCGTTTGTTAAACATCATTTAATATGAAGTAACCCGTAGAAGTTACACTTTTTGTTCAACAAAATAACTATTACATGTTATTTCATATCTGAGTACACTGAGGTAGAATCAACTTATCTACTAAAATACTTAAACCAGGATACTGTGTTTGTAATTTGATAATAAGAATTTATCCAATATCAAGTTACACGCTCTCGTTACTTTTTGCGCAAACAATAACATATAACAGAGTCAACAGAGATATTGCAAAAACTGTGCTAGGTTACTTTATTAGTGAAAGGTGTATTAAACTTTGTCAATATCATGTAACTCGTACACGTTATTATTTGGGCCAACAAATAGCTGTACATGTTAGTTTTATATAAGTGCACAAATAAAAGAAATGTTCTGTTCTGTTATACATATAACAAACGTGCGTTTGTGCTAGCTTGCGTCATGCAGAAAAGAGGGATGAATATTAATATCATAAATAACTGTACCAGATTACTTCATGTGTAAATGGTTTATTGAACGTTATTCAATAATCATGTGACCGATACACGTTACTTTTAGGGCCAACAAATAACTGTAACGGGTTGGGTTGGTTTTGTATAAGTACACAACGGAGAGGGAAATTTATCATTAAACTACGAACCAGTAACTGAACCAGATTACTTTATTTGTAAATTGTTTAATAAACTTAATTCGAAAAATTCAGTAGATGTTACTTTTTTGGCCAACAAATAACTACTACGTTTTTTTTCTGGGTACACACATGAGCGGTAGACTCAAACAAATCTACCAAAAATAACTGACCCAGAATACTATTGTTAGTAATTGGTTAATAAAAAGTATACAATATCAAATAACACGTTGAAATTACTTTTTGTGCCAACACATATCTTTAACATATTCTTTTTGTCTGAGTACACAACTGAAAAGTACCGTAAGTATGTATTATAATGTATAATACATAAAACAAATGTGCATGCTTGCTTGCGTGCGTAAGAGAGTGAGAGGAGAGAGAGAAAGAGTGACGAGTGAGATAGTCAACACAAGTAACGTGTTAATTACTTTACTTGTAAACGGTTAATCAAACACTATTCAATATCATTTAACCCGTACACGTTACTTTTTGGACCAACAGATAACTGTAACAGGATAGTTTTCTCTAAGTACAAAAATGAGGTCATCATAAAACTGCCAATAACTGAACCAGGTTACTTTATTTGCTGAATGTTAATTAAGCATTTTTCGATATGAACTAACCTATACACTTACTATTTGGGCCAGCACATAAATATAACACGGCAAGAAAATCGAAATATGCATATTAAAGT
Organism: Corbicula japonica; assembly: GCA_038501625.1. NCBI lineage: Eukaryota > Metazoa > Mollusca > Bivalvia > Venerida > Cyrenidae > Corbicula > Corbicula japonica. The sequence continues at coordinate 12,580 of JAZAYU010001596.1, read as the reverse complement.
ACACAAATAAAATGGAATATAAAGATACATACTTCGAATTGAACCCGACTACCTTATTTGTACATTTTTTAAACTTTATTGAATATCAAATAATTCTAACTTGTAACATTTGCGGCCAACACATAACTATAACAGAATATACACACCTGGGAGGAAAACTCAGAATATTCAACATAAATACTACAAATAACTAAACCAGATTACTTTATTTGTAAATGGTTTATGCAATATTAAGTAACCCGTCGAGGTTATCTTTGGGGCAGTCACATCACTATAGCAGGTTATTTTTTGTCTGCGTAAACGGCTAAGATGTAGATTCAACATAAATATGAAAAATAACTAAATCAAGGTACTTTATATGTAATTGGTTAATTCAAATTAAATTTAATATTTAATAACCCGTACACTTTTTTATTTTCGGACATCAAATAACAATTATAACTGGATATTTTGTCTGGTTGCGCAATAAATGCCAATGCATAACATATTTTTCTGTACTTTGTTTATCAAAGTTAATGATTCAACGTTTAAACCAACTTCAGTTTCTGCCTCTATGGTACATAGAATATATGAACACTTTTTGAGCAATTCAGTGTCCATATTAATCAAACAAATAATACCCATTATACAGTTCTTGCTGCAATTATAATGTTGTGCAAGCCTTATAAATGTTTTAACAATAAACGATATAGTTTCTATACGATACGATAAGTTTATTTCAAATAACACAATACGCAATTTCCATAACATATGAACATACTTGCACAGTGTTATATACATGTAATACAACTGTTTATCGCTAACCGGGTGTTTTCTGACTACCAGTTGTAATAATAAATAAATAATAAATAGTTGAAAAAAACAACAACAAGAATTTCGAAAATATTTATACAACAGGTTTTGATTTTTTCAGTCTTCGTCAGGTACAATAAATACGTAGCGTCCGTTGAACCCATTTTAAACCACGTAACGTAGCGCTATCTGCACAACGTTTCATTTAGCACATATAACAACGTAGGCCCTGTCACACTATAGCACGTTTCCATTGCGTTTCCACGGCGTTGTTTGATTTTCCAGAACGCCGTGAGATCGCAAGAAAAACATGATATTTTTCGTGAGGATGGAGATGTCACGGCGTCCTCACTGCGACCAAGGCGTTGCTACGGAGCTCACATGGCGTTCTATCGCGTTCCTACGGAGTTCTTGTTGGCGATTGCCTGCACTCTTACGGCGCTTCCACTGCGTGCACTGCGCTTTCACGGCGCTCTTACGGAGCTTCCACTACGTGCACTGCGTTTTCACCTCAGCAGTGACCAAAACCCGCCAACAGAACATGTCTGTGTGGGGTTCTCATAATTCTTCCTTTGAAAGTGCCGTCGCAATACTAGATTAGTAAGTTTTAATCCCGGTTCGAGCCCTTTCCTTTAGAGTGTGCGGGTTGCACTCAGTTAGTTGAAGTAACTAGCAGGATCTTCACATCGCAGCTCAGGCATAAGTCGGTGATAGTGGCCTTGCTGCAACTTTCTGCCTTCGTCCAGCCATGATTGAACCACAACTCTCATACGCCCTTGAGCCCTCATCCTTCGTCGTGTAAGAATGAGGTCTGCATCTTGGTGTTTCTGCTTGACCTGGATATAGGCCGTCATAGTGAAATGAGTTTGTTTGTATATCTTGTACATTTTACCATTTCGCTCGTGTATGGCATGCAAACGCCAATGGACGCGGAAGAAGCGTATTAGGAGCGCAATGATCGCCATGACAACGCAGTAGAAGCGCAATGGGAGCGCAATGATCGCCGTGACAGCTCCGTACAGTCGTTGCAAGAGCCCATTAAAACACCTTAACACTCCGTATAAGCGCCGTAAACGCGCCATTAAGCGCAGTAGAGTCGCAGTGACATCTCAGACAACGCCGTGCAATCTCCACGCAAGCGCCACCGTTTACCATGGCGTTCGCACTGCGACCTTTAAGCGTGCCCGCGGAGCTCGCGTGGCGTTGTAGGAGATCTTACTGCGCTGTTACTGCGCCCTTCCGGCGACCCCACTGCGCTCTTATCAGAACGCCGAGCGACGGCGTTTGTTTTGTGCATGCTCAAAGTGAGCGCCGTGGCTAGGCGTTCTATGCGATCCCACTGCGTCTACTGGCGGTGCCACCGCGTTGCTGCGACGATGCTTGCGATCTTACTGCGCTCACATCGGCGTTCTTGGACGCCGTGGGATCGCCGTGTGAACGCGACCCTAGTGTGACAGGGGTTTAACGCACAAAACAGACATTTTACAGTATGCACAACATAAATAAGCATACAATCTTACTTATGTTGGCACAATACACTATCATGACTTAAGGCAGGACATGGATCATAAGTTACAAAAACTTTAAATAGTGTTATAATATTTTTGAAATTGAAAATATTAGTACATATTTTGTCAAGATATAACATAGAGTTTATACAATTTATTTTATGCAGTGAATTACAGAATTTTCTAGGTGAAATAAAATTGGTATTACACTGTGGCATTACACCACAAAAAAAACAGTAAAGTAATATGGTAACTGAACCACTAGCTAGATGGTTAATAAAAACACTAAAACACTTCTATCCATTCTTTCATTTTCTTTATTTATATGCTAAAACATCTAGCATAGTGGAAGTTGGCATGAGAGATTCCGATGATATCAATCAACCTATCAAATGTTAACAATTAATGCGGTCAGCAGCACTGCATGTGTGAAACAATGACGCCTTACCTTCGCCGGGTCAGATTGATTGTATCTCGAGCAGCAATGTCATTATATCGTTGAGATGACCTTATCCTATCAGGCAATTTATGATGTTTGCTTCAATGTTTAGCTAATTGCTTATTGCTCTTTTATTTGGTTCATGAGCACTGCCGTTCTTGATTAAAAATGCATATGAGCTAAGCATGGGTTTGATATTACAACTCATCCGAAGTACAATTTTACCTCCTTGAATCTGTATTATAATTGATTTAATGAACAATTATTCTCTAGGCCCTTCTTTTCTTACAAAATAATAAACGATTACCCACATTGCCGTGTGAACTTATTTGTTATGATGCGAGTTCTCAAATAGCATTCTTGAGAAAAGCTATTTTAGCACAGAGACCAGTAGGTCAGAAAGAGCAAGTGGGAAAAAAACTGTTCAACAGATAATTTTCAGGTACTCTACTCAATGTTTATATAACCCTTTACTCCATGAATATGACTTATATCCAATGTCGATCAGTGTAGGTCCACATCAGCCTGCAAATTATTCAGTCTGATCTGGATCTTCACGGTTTGTCTTTGGATATATAAGATTAGTTTTACCAACATGCGCACAATGTAGATCCTGACCAGAATTGACGGATGTACAGTGTTTACACATGGGATATTAACCATTTAATCTATTGATACGTTTATTTCTCACGTGTGCATCATACATTCCTATTTTTAAAACAGATTAATAATATTATGTTGCAAACTGAGTTATTTGCTAAAATAAGAATGCTCTTTTACAACTTTCTGAAATTAATCATAAAACATAATTATAACAGTGATGTTTATTGTCTGCACTTAGTAATAACTTTAGGGACCAGGAAATTTTGTAAAATCAAAACTTTTTTGGGGGGCTATTCTTGTAAGACAGAAGCATTATGATCCATTAAATTTATTGTTTCTGATTATATATCATGCATATAGTATGTATAAGTATGAAGATTTATAAAAACAAAATACCTATACGTTATCTAGTATTCAGACACTGGCTAAATGTCGGATAAACGAGGCACTTAGAATTATATCACTGATAAGGATTAACTATTGTGCTTGCGATAAGAAATCAGTTAAAGGGCCGAGACTGGTCGTCTTGATTGAGGTTAATTGGATGCTCAGCACGCAGAGGTCATTAATCACAGTGGGGTGCAGATTAATGGGTGGCTGTCAGGTCAGGATATTTGCAGAATCTCTTATCAACTTGATAGCTTTACACTTTACTTGTGTACCTTTATGACAGACATTTTTACACTTTTTAGGTATATAAAAGCATATATAAAGGCATATATTTTTTAATTTCTATAATAGTTCATATCTTATCAATGTCAGTCGGAACATTAAGTGTGTTACCATTTAATTTCAAATCGGAATAGCATATCAGAAAACGGTACATTCAGCTAAGAAATGGAAAAACGTATTGTCTCGAGCCGATTTCCTGGCCTAAAGAATTTAAAACTGAGATTGGAGACCAGTCTCTTTTCTCGTTCATCTGATTTGCTTAAATAAAGACAATCCTTAATTTCAGCAGAGCTAACGTGGTGAAATACATTTCTATCTTACAATTGTAAAAACAAATATTCTCTATAACACCACACTCACAAACTGCAACCTCCTAAAGGTTATTTGAATAACGGGACTACTGGCCGTCCTGACGGAGAAATGCTTCGAAATCGCAATTTATCGGAGTTCCAACTTAGCTGATAAGCCTATACACGAATCGAAATCATAGGACAAATGGATCAGCTTGTAAAATATTTTAGTAAGAAATGTAACATTGCTTGAATTATTTAACCCCTGCCCTTACATGTAACAAAAGTTTTATTAACAGAATAAACACAAATAATAGAGAATTCAGAAATATCGTCTGTCATGTCTATGTGATTCTAACTCGATCTCGCAACCTCCTAGTGGTTACCTAAAAGTTACCTACCAAAAGCCATCAAACTGTTTAGTAGGGCATTCAGTATAAAGGTTAGATTCATATTCCACTGTTTACTCATACAATGTATGACGTATCAATCAATATTAATCATAAATAGAACGCAATACAAAAAAGCATCTTTTGTTTCCAAAAACCTGTGCAATATCACTACAGACCAAATATTGCGAATCTATTTTTAATTCAAGTATCAAAATAAAGCATCCCCACCCTCGACAGACCAAAATCATATTCATATTATTCTAGAGAGTAACTGTTTATTCAACACTGGCTTTAAACTTTCAAAAGAAATAAGTTATTTCAGGAAGATTACCACAAGACAGCAAAAATCACCTGATTCCAATCCGATACAATATCGATCGAAATACCGGCATACACAAAATGTAACTGTTAGTTATTTATCATGCTTTCGCATCACAATAGAAAATAACAATATTGAAATTATCACATCCTAGTTTTACAAACAAGTTTGACTGACTTAACGGTTAATTAATTCACATACTATATATTTCATTTGAAGGGTAGAACACTTTGCGCACTTTAATAAACACAAGTCAGTTGATAGTGCTGTAATTGACTTTGACGGCTGACAACTGAAATGTAGTTTCATAAAAAACTATATCCATTGTGTATATCTTATCATATTCCAGTTGTTAGGTTTTTGCAATAATTCGATCAAACTTCTCAGAGCTTAGTACAAAAAGTAAAGTTAATATTGAGGATGGATGCATCCAAAACAGAACAGAAAATAACTTTTATTTATTTTACTGTGGTCAGTTTCATAAAGGGCGTCACTAACAATGAATGAAAATGAGAACCTGGAGGCAAAACAAATGGCCTAAGTTGGTTTAATCCACTGAAGTTTTACACCCTAAACTGTGAATAGACTGCTTTAAACCCATTTGTGTCTTTGTTTAATATCCATTCATTACACCTTTTTTAAGTAGAAATTGATTAATTTCAGTACGCATATTATAAGCTGGTGTTTGACTTATGTTCCCTTTTCAAACGAATGTAAGTCAGAAACATATTTAAACTTGAATCGATAACAATTGTTTTAACGGCCAGTTAAAATGACTTTTACATGCTTTTTTACAATAATATTTAATTTTGCGCTTTGAAATAAAAATGTGTCTTGTAGCTTATTTTAGAGTTCTTTGTCACATGTTTATATTCAAGTTATATGTTTGCTTAGCACCAATATTTTACATGTGCTGTCACAACGTCACGAGAATGCAAGCGAATACTAGATAGACTCTCACACAGTGCGAACACGAAACAAACAAATCCAGACAAATAACACAAACTGGTATCAGACGATTTCTGAAATATCTTTGTGTAAATTTTGACAGATTCGTTTTGTTCATTGAAAAACTTAAAAGTGATTATGTTTCTGTTTGAATGGCCCAACTAACCCTGATACAGCGAAAGTCAATCTCCATAACAAAAGTCAACAATTTTGAGAAATTCTGTTGTATTTTCAATTAAACTGGATGGCATGCCATGTTGTAATGTAAATGATAAGATCAGTCGATGAAGAACTTTAAAACCTCTTGTCTCTCATGTAACAACTACAGACCAGACAGCTTTTAGTACAAGTTGACATCAACAATACGTTGGAAGTTGGTGGAAGGTTAATAGAACAGTTGCAAACAAACAACCTTCAATATAAATTTAAAGTGGCACAACCTAGAACAGCACCAATGATACCTTTGATTTTTGCCGATTTGAGTAAAACAAAAATTGAGTAACATGAAATATAAAACCTTCTACTCAAGCTGTTGGTCAGGAAACACGGAATGGTAAAACAGAAGTTTTAGAGAAAATAATAGCAATTCAAAGAGTTAGTTTTTCATATTTTAGCGCAGAGTTACACATTGAAAGTGTTCTCCTGCTAACAATTTTCTGTCCAACTGAACTGTCATTACCGTAATAAGGCATGTGTAGATTGGAATTGTAAAATGCAAGTGGTTTTTAAGATGAATGGCACATGTCTGATGAGATAACTGTATTGTCACACTGCGGTTGGAGCCAGAGATTACTTGCTAACAACATAAACATTCTTCATAGATGTTAACTATTTCTGATTTAAAAGTTAATATACCACGAAAACATAAAAAAATGTTATTTATAAAATGTTCATAAAACAAAATACACACCGCTATCGTAATTTGTTCAGTGCTGTTTTCAATTATATATCCCTTTGAACGTTGTTGAGCATTATACTTGTATTTAAATATTGAGTTGCACTTTCCATATATCTGAGAAATTGTGATACTGTCATGAATGTGTACTACTTCAAGAAAAATCTTTAAACGCTATTTTTAGAAATTTATAAATATGTTTTTAGTGACCATGTGTTAATGAACGGAACTGTGTAAAATCTATTATCACACTCGGCTGTGAATGAATAAATTACATGATTGTTGCTAAAATGTAAATGTTTGATTGCTTGATATGTTTAATGTAGACACCCTGTGAATATAATATGTGTTAATTAAATAAAACAGTTTCAGTTGCATATGGTCGAAAAATATGTCTAACATCACGTTTTACGATAAAGTTCTAAAATACCGATAAGTAATAAGACATATTAGAAAAATATTGTAAAAGGGACAGTTTTGATATAATATTGACATAGTTAAATACTTATATAATTTACATGTGAATATAATTCATCATGTCGCATAAATGCTACAATATACTCGTTGAAATAATCATTAAAATTGAAATTATAAATAAACGTGTTTCATATATAAAGTGTACCAATATGGGTAAAGCGCACCTGACGCTTGAACAACAATTTTCTTGTTTCAACAGTTATAGTGGTTCTTGTACTATTCACAAGACTCGTGTTTTAAAGTTTTTGTATATTATCAATAACGATACCCCACCATTTAAGTTTAAATATTGGTATAATATGCCATCCATTCTGGCGGAATACAATATGTATGTTCTAATTTGTCTCAATCCTCATATAAACAAGCAGCGTACGAATTATTATAATGTTGAGGAATTTTAGAATTCAAAACGCATGTGAATTTTTGACTAAATTGGAAAAATAAATGATTAAGCAACACTCCCACTTTAAAATACTAGTCCACAGTAGTTTTAAATCAGAAAGAAACAGAAGGGTGTGTCTATGAGTTACGAAAACCTGCTACATCAATAGCGTAACGTTTGAAGAAACCGTTATCAAGATATTCAAGATACTACCAGTCGGATTTGTTCTGTATTATCTATTTATAAATTTTAAAAACCCACAGAGCAGTGCACAAATGTTTATAAATATTATGCTCGCACAATTTCGAAAAACAACCGCCACACAGCGGCGGTTTACTTGAATCCTCATTTGCGTATTATTTCTTTGCAAAACGCCCAATATTGCATCTGGAAATGGTATTATGCAGAAAAGAAGAAAACAACTGCCTGCCTGTATTTATTAATTTTAGTTTGGTCCATTAAAATTAGGTGCAATATGCCAAAACGACGTTTTAAACGTTTTTTTAACGAAAATTTGTTCCATAGTTTTGAAAATTTATAAAACTTTTACTGCGAAATAAATTAATATTTATTCGTTTCCAAAGGCGTTAATTGTTGTAAAGCTATGATTATGAAAGGAACCAAATTTAAAATTACTTCTTTGGTATACCAGAATCTAAACTATTTTATCATTTTTATATAATCAAAAAGATATAACACATAATTTACTGTATATATATATTTTGTTCATAAATTCAGTAAACAAAGCCTAGCCTTCTGACCATTTTCCAGCGTAAACTTGTTTACTATCTGCCATTATTGTTCAAAGTTGTTTGTTAGACCTTTGGCTTTTTGTGTACCACGCGGTGCGTAAAACACGTGTTGATGACGTTCTCGCCTATCACTGCTTATTGAATAGGCATACACATACATGTAGGTCATTTACTAACAGTGGGGTGCTGTTAATGGGTGTCAAGATGCCAGGATGTTTGAAGAATCTCTTACAAACTTGATAGCTTTACACATAACAGGATCCGAACGTTCCGTTCAGTTAGTTGATACGTGTATCCTACAGTTTTAAAGTGACCATTAATTGTCTGCTATTGATTTCATGCAAAAAAAGAAATAATATAAATGTAATTCACAATTCAAGTACATTGCTATTTTAGGAACAGGAAATGTAAATGGATGCTAAATGAACTTTTAAAATCTTAATACATATCCTTTAATATATTTTTACTATGTTTAAAATCTCTTCATGCACAACACAATGGAACATTACAGCTTTCTTTGATTTCAGGGTTGTTTTTATTTTTCAGCATATTTATCATGTGCATACACAATTATTACCAGTATTAAGTAAATACCAAATCATACGGCAGTGCATTTTACAGTTTCGAAACCAAACTATAGTTTAACGAAGGTTGAAATCGAAACTAGGAAATATTCTCAATAGTTAATGATCATCTATTATTTTGTGGTACAGATCATGAAATTGCCGATAATTGAAGCCAGATGGATATTATAACAATTAGATAACATGGCCGATACATGTTAAATTTATTTCTCTAAAGCTAGTGTATAGAACATCATGACCAAAGAGCTCGACCTGATCAGTGGTATAACAACATGGCGTATCTTTAGCTGATTAACCAGTGCAGTTATAAAGCAATAAATAACCATAAACACATTCCAACTGACTCTATAGCATCCCTCCTTGAACTCTGCGCGAAGCTGACAACTGATTTATTACCATTACAATGTCGGTCTTTAACCATTGTTGTGTATTGAAAAACTTGATGTGAGGTCAATATCTTTTATGCTTTCTGATATGCATTTCCATTAAAATGTATAAGTGTAGGTTATAGTTCAGAATTTGAAAATTTAACAAATTAAATTCGACCGAGATAAGTGAGGAAGAATTTTATGTTAAATTTTCTAAAATTTAAAATTTCTAAAACCCTACCCTGACAAGAAAATTCAAAGCTCACTCGGGCTTCATTTTATTTTGTGTAAACATGGATTTCAGTTTAACAGATAATAAATTTTTCTTAAACATATTCTTAGAATTGTCAGAAACTGCAGAATTAAGTGCAACTTATCAGTAAGCAATAAGCACATGAGATTTGTGTAAATCATAATACTTCATTGGGAACGGATGTTTAGAATTATTTATTAATGATTTCTTATGATTGAAAGTACTTTTTTATAAAAAGAAATTATATACAACATTAAACTAACATTAAACTAATTTTAAAAATGCTAAATTTCATTGTATTCTAAAAACAAGTGGGTAATTGAGATATGAATTGTTTTTCTTTATTAGTTTCACTGGGAACTCTTATTTGTATCATTTAATTAGCTATGTGAGGTATGCATGACACATGATTTCAATTTTATTAATAAAATTAAACATAATTGGACAAAGTTTGTAACGGATGTTTAAAAGATTGTGTGTTCGAAAATTATGATTCTGTGCTAATAACTTGAAAAAGTGTAACAAAATATTAATACTTATTTCAGTGATATTTTTTGTAACACAAAATATAACTTTGTAAAGTTTTTTATTCAATACAAGAAATTAAGCGATATAGTTCTTATTACTGAGTGTATAAAACTGAAGGAAATCTGACACATTAAACCATTAAATCTGCCAGATTTAATCATCAAATTGGTCAGATTTAACAGGAAGTAATGGGAAACCCAAATAATGCCATTAAATTTCTTGGATTTGAATGAAATGAAGGCTTTTGATTGACCGAGAAAGTAGGTGGAACTGTAAAGCTATTAAGTTTGCGAGAGCAGTCAGAACATCTGGGCATGCTGTCAGAATCATTGACCAAACACCCATTAATTTGCACCCCTACTGTTATTAAATGACCTCTGTGAGATAAGCATCAAATTAACCTTAATCTTCAGGAATATCAATCTCCGCTTTTAGTATCTTGTGTACGCACTAATCACGCTAATTAAAGAAACAAAACAATTAAATGAAGCATACTAAAAGACGCAAAGCTAAGATCAGAAAACAGATTTATATTAAATAATTATTATATATTTAACTAAACGGAAAGACTACAAACTCTTCATACACTTTACTTTATTGTATACAAGTGCAATGCTAATATCAACAAGATTTGTCATACGAATAAAATCATTATTTTCTACAAATAATTTATTATGTTTTTGTTCTAAAATTTAATTATAAAATATAATTATCAAAATCATTACGTTACAAGTTATATAAATTTGGGCAGAACTAAAAGCAGATTTTCTCTTCTGAAGGCATCACCCTTATTCTTAATCATTCAGATAGTCCGGTTAAAAATGTTGATTCCAAGCACTTTCATTCGCTTGCTCAAATTTGAAGAAAGTATATTCTACTTGAACTCGCACAAACTGTAATTACTGTAACAAAATTATTATATGTTTTATTATAACACAACAGACGGTTTTAACGTTGAAACCGAAATTAGGAATGAAAATGTTTTTTAACGTTTATATAAATCAGATTTTTTTTCTACAAACCACTGCAACAAATTGTAGACTAGTGTTAAGTGTTAGTGTTGGGGATTTAAAGATTATTATCTTTTGTTTTAGTGTGTCCTTGGTAACTAGAGCATTATTTCGTCCGAACGCTTAAAATGTAAACTTTGTCGCATAACAATACATTTATTCACCTTAGTTTGACAGACAATAAGAACTTCCATAAAATTCAAAATAGTTTATGTTAACTTTCTATCAACAGCAATACAACACAAAAGCTGAAAAAAGAAGCAAAATAGATAATTTATTTCTCTTTTATTTTATTTTTGTGTAGCCGTTTACGGAAAATGTGTAACTATTTTAAAATCTTATCAAATCCCAGTAGGGTAAATGATGACGAGTAAATGTGTATTTAATTTCAGTGTCGAAATCGTTTTTTATTTTTGCGATATCTCATGATTATGAAATGTACACATAAAATATTAATGAAGTTCACGTGTTTGTATTATGTGCGAATTAATGAAACGCATTTTTATTATTTTAAGGATATGGCATAATTTGAAGTTCATGTCTTCAGCAAAGACTCATTTAAATGAATTTTTTAATGGCCGCAGAAGAAACTTTTCGCAAGCAACATGTTTCATATAACAGTCTGGCACACGCTGGGGCATGTACGCCAATAGCTAGAATACTAAACTTTTATAACTGATTTTATATTACTGCTTTCTACTTGAGTTTTTTTCTGAGAACCTTTCATTTATCTTATAATTGCAATAAAGTTTCCACAATATCTATTATATGCACACTTTGTCTATTTTTCGCGATAGACCGAAATTACTTTGTGTTCTTTTGACTTCTGAAGATATTGAGTTGCGCTTAGCAAGGGGCTATTCGAGGCGAGCCATAACATTTAATTCAATTCCTGGCCGTGATCCTATTTCACCCAACCCAAGCATGCAACATTTTTTTGTAGATATAATAGATACATGTAAGCTAGCTCGTGAATTTCGGACATTGTAACGGACATGGTAAAACTATAAGTTTTGAAGCTTTCACCATGTAATTAGGATACACATATTTCAGAATTGTTATTATTTTTGTACATGTTATTTGACCGCATAAAAATGTTTCGTGAGGAACAAGCTTTATATGGCACAGTCTTACATACATCCAGACATAAACGTAAATAGCTAGAAAATCAACACGATTTTATATATGATTGCTTTCTACTTGAGGTCTAAACTATTTACATTGGTTCACAAAGTATTATTAATATTAAAATATCGCAATAATAACTATGGTATGCATGATTAATATAATTTTGGAATAGATCGAAATGTGTACGTTTTACCTGTGTACATTTTGAACTGCGCTCAAACAGGGGCTTAGTGGTGAGAG
>JAZAYU010001595.1:0-21828 GCA_038501625.1 Corbicula japonica | reverse complement strand
GTATTGTTAAAATAAAAAAAACATAATAAACAATAAAATAGTTTTACTTGTCGCTTCTAAAAAATATGACCAATATCCAGTTAAAAGGGAAATAAGCACTTTTAGATTACAAAATAAACACAGTACGAGTTGTTTTCATTGTAGCTCTGCAACTTCTGTAACAATGACAATTTGCTCATTTAAAGTTGGAGACTAAGTTCAAGTTGGTCCTCAGGATGAAAACCGCAAAATTATAGAAATTTATAGCCCACTGGGTATATATCCAATGTTTATCTGATGACCTGCTGTACACGAACTGGACAAGAGTATGTCTGACCATGATTTACAGGATGTGTTCGATTGCTTCAGTTCTGATGCATTAACTGAAAAACCAAAATTGATAGCAAGGCCCTTAAATGTAGGTTCCAAGGGCACATCAACTGTAGGATTTCACTATAAAGAAATTGACAAAGGTCTAGAAGTTGTTATCCAAGCTCTTAAAAAATTCTGATTAGATATGCTCCCTTGAAGTTTGTCAGGGACTCAAGATACAAAAACACTAACTTTAAGAATGAGGGTCATCTTCAAAATGTCCGCCAATTTTCTCGATGAAAATTCTGAGAAGACCAATCCATAAACGAGTTGCTCATACATTTCTTGTTGAGTGTAAGAAAGCTTGATGCCGGAGAGAACGAGCCAACATAACTGAAAGATTACATCAGTAGTCTGGACTGGACCTGAAGTTGCTATTAAGTTTAGATCCTGATGATGCAGATCTACCAGCATGTTGACAATAATAACCTAATCTGAAAGCAAACATGAAGATCAGGAATGAGTATATGGTAGTGCAGGTGGATCTGGATCAAACTGGTCTTGCTAACCCTTAACTCAATATATATGACTTTTATTGCACATGAGAACAGTGTAGATCCAGATCAGCTATCACGGTTTTGGATCTTGCTGGTCACTTCTTGGTCAGAAACAACTTTATAATACAGGGATGTGCTGGCTGATCTGGATCTACACTCAGTCTGGTTAATATAACTAGAATTAATATGAAGGCTAAATTGAGAAAATGAAATATCTAAACCCCAAAATTGGAAAAACATGTTTAACATTAGTTACTTTGCTTATAGACTTTTCACCTCTTACTGAAGCTTTTGTATAACCTTTAAAACAAGTTAAATTTGCAAAAGTCTGTCAAAATAAAAATTAGTCAAATGTGTAAACAGTCATTTGTGGGTTCCACTAGTTGCTGAATTTTAATGATCATTTTGATACCAAAACACCCCTAATTTAAGGAAAACTGACCCTTCAGCTTGAAAAATGGGGGTCAAAAATGAGGCCTTTTGGAAATTTCAAGTCATAGGGACATCTTTTGGGCCAAAAGGAACCCCTGCTTTTCCAAAAGGATATTGTCAGACACAGACATACCGAAAGTTGAAAACAAAGCTTCAGACATTTGGTTAGAGAAGAATGTGAAAATCTGTCTGACTGAAACGAATTCGGTCATACCAAAACATGTTAAAAAGTTATAAGCAAGCATTAGGAGTTCAAATTTTTGTCTGACATTCGGTCTTATAACATAAGAAATCATGTCTGACCGGCTCAAATTTTACCAGACAGGTCCTTCGGTCTGACAACTTTTGGGACCTCTGTTATGGGGTTAGATACGTTTGCATTTTTCACCGACAATAATTTATGGGGGTTAGATACATCTTTTGAAAGCCGAAGAGAATAAAATGATGAAATTTTAGATACAATGTTTGCATTTTCCACCGACAATATGCAAGCAATTTACAGCTGCATGGGGAGGCTGAGTTTCCTGAGTGTGGCGCTTCCTGATATGCATATTTCACTTTTTTAAAGGTGCAAGTACATGTATCTAACAAATTCACTATATAGAGAGATTCTACTCTGTAGTGTAGACTATCCAAACCATGACAACTTTACTAGAAATTTAGTAGGCTACTGTCTAAAAATTCACTTTTGAAAATATATTTCACTGAATAATATTCAGAACATGTAATTTCATGAGCTGACGAGTGGGGCTATAATAATGTTAGAGATTGTTGACCATATAATTTTAAAGTTGTAACATTTTGAAAGTGAAAGTTTTATAATTTAATTCATTGCTTTAATTGATTACATACATTCATTCCGTTTTCAATGAATAATGTATAAAAATATGAACAAAAATGATTTTCCACAACCAGAAAACAGTAGACTAAAACAGGTGCTTGGAAGACGTACCCCGTTTTCTCCAAAATGTGTATAAACAACCTGGCCGCCTCATGACCCCCCCCCCCCACACACACACCAAAAAAGAGGGTCTACACTACATAAACTCATCTTTTCTGTTTTGTTTTGATAGACGGTCATCAGTCTTTCCACACCGAATTTACTATCAAATACCAAAATTCGTGTCCTGACTGACACCGCTTATAAAGTCGGGACACAAATTTTCAGATAACTTGGTATTTGATAGTAATTTCGGTGTCAGTGTTTCTTTTCACTTTTGGGGGAAAGGGGGTCGCAGCCCTTTGGAGGGGGAAAACTGCGACACGAACAAAGGAAAGGGGGACTATTTGGAAGATACTTGGTAACTTGCACATGTCAAACACAACAAAACAAAGAATTCACTGATCTTTTGCTTTTTGCTTTTTGCTTTGCTAACATTGTAGTTCAACCAAATAAATCTTGCCTCATACTTCCCAGAGTTGAATTTTCTTGCATCAGAAAAAAATTAAGATTTATCATCTTCACATAAGCGGGACAAATCGAAACGTCCTTTACAGACTCCAGCAAAGGGGGAATTTTTTATTGAACTTGGGGAAAAAAATACTATTTTGAGGGGGGAATGGGGCCCTATTTCTCCAAATATTTGGCATAAAAAAGACTGGGTGTGGATAGACTGACAACGATTCCAATCTATCAAAACAAAACAGATGAGTTTATGTAGTGTAGATCCTGTGTAGACCCTTTTTTTGGGGGGGGGGGGGGCGGGGTGGCCAGTTTAATACACATTTTGGAGAAAATGGGTATATGTTTGTCTAAACAAAAATCCAAATCAACACTTACTTACAGGACCAGACCTTTCTATTTTATCTTGCAAATGGACCCAAAGATCAACTGTTTGTTCGCTGTCTGATTGAAGAAAAACAAGCTGTATTCCCTGATTTTATAAAGCAGCTGGCTTTAAAGGTTGGTCGTAGCACAGCAGAGCTGGGGCAGAGAAGTGCTAGGAAGGCACTCTTCCAGAAGTTAGTAGCAGCAGGTATCATCGATACACAAGCTATCCACGTCACTCGACACAAAAATCCATCTTCATTTAATAATTATCGTACATAAACATGTGTTCAGCAATGCGAAATCTCGAATTTGCTGACCACAACTGATGCCTCCATGATCACCCTGACGTAACGTTACCGGTTCAAGTGGTGGTGTAACGATGGTTTTGTGGTTGAATAACGCCGGTTTTGCGGTGTTTAGAGGGAATCCGGTAAGTAAAATCAAAAAAGTATTCGACATAGTTTAATATTTTCAATTAAAAAGTGGCCTATTTGGTACCTAGACGACTTGGCTATCAATGCGTGCAGTCCAAATACATCATAATCATGTACGTTTTTCAAACATTCAATGATAGTTCGACCATGTTGCTGTAAAATACAAAACCGGAGCTAAAATAGCCATAATTCTCATTGTTAAGCGAATGTGGAATGGAACAAACGCTTCGAGTTAGTATGTTTATGCATAAGGTAACTAGTTTTAACATTTCTTTGGATGATCAACGCATATATTTGTACTTATAAACGGTTTTCCAAAGTCACACGCAGTTACGTTGGTTCATGTGGTGTATGTGTAACGCAAGTGTGGTTCAAGTGGTGTTTAGAAAACTCTTTTTGGCCTCTAAGAAGTTAAAAGAATGTCTTTTTCGTTGATTACGTTAAAATACACGTAGTTTGCCAGTATTGGTATTGTTTGCTAATCTCTTAAAGATTAAGGTTCTGTTTGGTCTTTAAGTAGATTATATCATAAATCGGTTACATCAAATAGCCAGTCGTGTCGGCAATCCTGATGATTTAAATTTAAAGGCTCACTAAGAGCCTCCCGCGTAAAACAAAAGTTTAAGAACCCGGTAGACTGAGGCGGCGAGGGCGAGGTTTACATCACCTAAGGTTGCATGTTTGTATGACATCGGAAAGTCGTAAGATAGAAATATTTCATTTGGGTGTTAAATTGATTTATTGTATATTCAAGAGTCAATTATATAAAACATGTTCACTTAGTTTCTTCCGCTATTAATTCTTCTTTTCAGTATTATAAAAAATATTTCTCGGACCACTCATAAAATATAGGAATTTGGCATGAAATAAGCGGTATCCTGTTTTCCAAAAACGTTTTGAAGTTGAACTGTAAGTCATTTGTGTTGTTGTTCTACAGTTATAAAATTTAACAGTATCTAAGAACAGGAGAAGTGCGATGTTTGTATGAAGTAGATGCAACTTGGTTCATAAATATGCGGAATACATCCCAGAGTTCAGCAGCAACTAGCTCGTTCTTAGACATTTTGAAAAGATTGCAGTCATCGTCACAGTTAACAGTAATTTCTGTGCTACCTAAGTCTTCCCATTCCTCATGGTCTGCATGCTCGTGTTGTATAGATGGTGGTGTGCGAGTGCGCAAAGGCGATGCAGTAATTTTCTTCGCATACAGCAATGGTGATGCGATCCTGACGCGTTTCGAGCGTGGTGTGCAACCTGATGGGGTTGATGCTGGAGATATAAATCGGGACTTCTTACTACTTGTACCGGTGCCTTTGGAGACTTTTTGAAAGTCATGTCGAGGTTTGGTAAACCTGCTTACAAAGGGAACCTTTTTCTTGTACAGCGTAAGGTGTGAGCGTTTCCTCATATCAATGCCTGAAATAAAATTGTTGTGTCTAATGCAGTATTATCAGTTAATTCCTATTTGTATGTGTGTATGCCATTGTAAAACATTTCAACATTATCGCTTTTATAATCAGATGAATTCGTTTTTCATTTGCAGAATTACTCAAACCTTTGCATGTAAATGTCCGGTATCAACATGGCCATCTTGTGTCAAAACATGTGACAAAAGACGACACGACGAAAAACTTAAGATAGTAGTTTTATATTTCGAAGATGATACGGAAAAAAGAATAGTATTATGACAAAAAAAACAATCAAATTGACTTTATATTTAACAAAAACTTTTCTTTTTCGTATGAAAAATTGTTTTCTAAACACCACTTGAACCACACTTGCGTTACACATACACCACATGAACCAACGTAACTGCGTGTGACTTTGAAAAACCGTTTATTTAGTACAAAAATATGCGTTGATCATCCAAAGAAATGCTAAAACTAGTTACCTTATGCATAAACATACTAACTCGAAGCGTTTGTTCCATTCCACATTCGATTAACAATGAGAATTATGGCTATTTTAACTCCGGTTTTGTATTTTACAGCAACATGGTCGAACTATCATTGAATGTTTGAAAAACGTACATGATAATGATGTATTTGGACTGCACGCATTGATAGCCAAGTCGTCTAGGTACCAAATAGGCCACTTTTTAATTGAAAATATTAAACTATGTCGAATACTTTTTTGATTTTACTTACCGGATTCCCTCTAAACACCGCAAAACCGGCGTTATTCAACCACAAAACCATCGTTACACCACCACTTGAACCGGTAACGTTACGTCAGGGTGATGATGCGAATCGACAATCCGTGGAAATCCTGTCAGACATACACCAGCTCTGTCAGTTACAGTCAAGTCGCATTTTTAATAATTGTAGAATAACTGGTGGTGTAAACAATATTTCTTTCAATCGCAAACGAAGGCACTCCGACACGGAATCCGATGAAAGTGATGACTAGATACGCCTATGTCCAACACAACTCGCTGATTACACTAAATGTTTAAACGATTATCTGCAAACTGTCACTGTTTTAATTTATTGTCAAGCCATTTAAACTGTTATTCTGTGTTTGAACTATTGATATGTTAGCAGGAAATCTTACGTTACAGCAAAAATCCTTTAAAAACACCATGATGTGTCCCATGTGCTCTGTATGTGCAGCCATGTTTGAAATTTGCAGCGGATGAATTTTTATCTCTTGAAAGTTTATGAATTTAAAAATGAAAGTCATGGATTTATTAAAATGTTGGGACATGATGAATCATTGTGTTACGTTGATCAATTTTGAATCGAGCGACATGGTCTAAAAACGTCTAGGAAACGAAATAATTCTTAAAAATCTACCGGCCTAAATTCACACATCTACATGTCTATTACGTCATGGCTGTACGTATGATCCAGACATATTTCAAAAGATTCATATATTTTTCGGATTTTTATTATCAAAACTTAGAAACAATGAAATAAAAATAATTTAAAAGCTGTTTTTTTTTAAATTGATAAGAGAAAAATACGATGTAGACGAGGAACTATTACTGAGCACGTAATATGAGTAATTTGGCCATTTCATTCGTTTATTCATCCGCAGAGAGGTCCCCCACGGGGAAATAAGCTTTATTTTGTACAGATTGTGTTTCGTCACATTTTAATTGGTTTTATTTGGTTTTAAAATAAAAAGATAAGTTGGTATGCAAGAAAAAGTATCTTACATGACCGCGAGTGGAACACGGGGTTTTCCCAACCTTCGGGACAGCGGGGCAAGTCGGAACCTCGCTAAAGCTCGGTTCCTCCTATCCCCCGCTGTCCCTCGGGTTGGGAAAATCCCGTCTTCCACTCGCGGTCATGTAAGATACTTATAGTGTCACTTTGTGTCTTCTTTTTGTGTTTTACCATCAGTGACATTTTCAGTAAATAGAGCATCAAATAGTTAATAAATAATTTTATTTTATGCTTTTCAGTGAAATACAGAATTTTCCCGGTGAAATAAAAGTGGTATTTCACTGTTTTCAAACAGTGGAATATCATTTTTATTTTCACTGTTTTTTGACGTTGGTACCCAAACGCACATAATATTCCGAATGAGAACGTTTAGAAATCAGGCTCAAGTTTGGTAATATGACGTCATGACGTCACGTCAAAGACAAATGTTTTTTGGCGCCACTTCATGCAATGTTTCTGTCATATTCACACAAATAATGCACTAAAAACATAAAATAAAAAGAAAATTTGTTTTTACCAGTGTAATATTGACTTATATTTCACTCGTGAACTCCGGAATCATGTATTTTCACTCGTGGCTTCCATACTCGTGAAAATACCAATTCCGGAGCTCACTCTGTGAAATATATTTCTATCTTATACTAGTAAAAACAAATATTCTCTATATCCACTGTTTATCTTGTCATTTTACAAGAACTCTAGAAAATATATAACGGTTGAATTATAATTTCAAAATAGACCTTTTTGCTTTGTGTGTTGGAAGGTTTCATATGCTACCAGTGTTCCTACGATACCGAATACAATGTTGGGGAGGAATGGAATAGACGGGAGTGTATGGATAATCCCAGGGCGCTTCCAAGAACATCTCTTTATCCCTGTAACGAGTCACATTTTTGTATTTTCACAGAGTTATATGATTTAGGTAACATAATACTTTCAACTTTGACTAAATTTGCATTTTTGTGTTTTCAGTGTTGTTATTATAATTGTCCGTAAACATGCTTAATCAAACGAAGACGACATTATTTTCATATTTGCCGTATTTTTAGGCTTTCATAGTTCCATTGCAAGCTATTTAAAATAGTTTTTATATAAGCTTGTACTTAGTTAAACTACAGAGTAACTAGGAATCACCTACTCATCGATTATTCGGTAGTTTTGCGTTCTGAAACACGCTTCCCAAAAGACATTTTAATATAGATCACGAGTATTGATGATTTCTTGTTGTTTTGATCTTCATTGATGTTATCCGGTAACAATTTAGCGTTGTCACTGTATAACGTTACAGTGCATTTTATAACGTTACAGTGTCACTGTATAGCGTAACAGTTTCGTATTGATACACGTTTTTGGCATTGGTGATAGTTCATGTATATTCATTAGCTGAAGTATTGGTAAAATTTAGACTATAAACTTGTTAATTGCAACCACCTTTGAAGATACAATTTTCGATTTGTGCTCAAAAGGGCAATTATTTCTTAATTATTTTCTTTTAAAAATTACAAATCAGATTTAGCCTGTTTTATTCTAACATCATCGATGTCATCACTAGCATTTGAGAACAGTTCATAGAGGATTTTATTTAATTATTACAGAATTACAGCAGGTGATAGCGTTTGACCGCAGTTGCTCAACAATGTCGAATGGTAACACTTGTGTCAACGAGACATCGCGACGCCGTTGCTTCGGCTCATGCAGAGGAGACTTTTGCAATGAGAACGATACGGGCAACGCTCATGCACACTTTTGTACGTTCGAAGTATGTTATTTTCATTAGGATTGTTAAAATGAATACGATTATAAAAATTTTTTTGAAGTCACGTTGTTTTAAAGAATTTATCAAGTAAATGTATAGAGAGTGTTGTTTCTAGTTGTTAATATCAAACATGAAACAGGTCTCAAATGAAAATTAAAAAAAACAACTATAACTGCATATAATGTTAATGTAAAGATTTATGTTTTAAAACAAATTTATGCCAGTGCAATAAAAATGGTGTAGAAATAGTATGTAGAAAACTACTTCAGCGAAACCACCAGATGTATTTGCATACGTATTACTCAATGGAGCATATCTAATAACATCATCTGACTTCATGACGTCATGATATATTATGTTCAATGCTCCTCCGAAACAATTGTAGGAATCACATGAAAATTTGCAGGAATAAAGAGCTCGGACTAGACTGAGATCCAAAACCTTTTGAAGTAAATTTGATTTGTGGAAAATCGATGACGTCTCGATTGTTTTATTCATGACATTTGGCAATTTGAACCATGATACTGTAATAACTTCGTACTGATCTTAATCAAAATAAAACCATGATCACGTTAGAGAATCTACACTTCGCTGAAATGTTTTGATAACATCATCAAATGTGGTCGGAAAGAAACGACAAGCTTTGAATAAAAAGTTGCTATATCATGAGCCAGCGCCAATAAATTTGGCAAATTGTTAGTTTTTCTTAAGTACAGAAAAGTAGATAATAGCTCACCTAATGTCGTCTTTTAAAATGGCCGCCAGTAACTTCATATTATTAAACATCAGACGCAGCATGAACATTACGAAAACTACAGTTTAATGTCATCATCCGTTGTGGCGCCACTGACGTATATAATAAATGATTTTAGCTCAATAGAGTAACTGAATCATAAAGATAATAAATAGTTTTGCTGATCTAGGCAATTTTGCAAAGTTACTTTCTATGGTATCAGAAATTTGGTTTCAAAGAAGAACTATTGACGTATTTGATCGTTGGCTATTTATGCTTTTAACGCTGATAATCTTAGTGTGTAGTGATAACAGCTATCAAAGCTAACAACACTTGCAATCTCACTGAAGTGAGATCTGACAAAAATATGGTTAACAACATGATATTCTACAAGGCTCTCCACGCTTGGTGATAAACCAATCGTTATGCTTACCTCCTTGTTTGCACGACAGCGGGAGGGATTTAGGAGTTGATGAAGAATCTAATAAAAGAACCTAAAAGCTAGATATGTTTCTTTTATCCCTCGTATGGTCTTCTTACTGATTAGATTCCATGGGCTGTGGTGTCTTGTCCCGGTAATTTCATTGACTTCCCGCCCTTTTGCTTAACAATGCTATAAGCTACAGTTACTTTTGTTTGATATATTTGTGTGCTTTTTTGCATGCAACATTTTCTAGATCGATTAGATCTTGGAATACTTACTTGTATGATTGACATACTATTAGCTTCAGATTTTGTTATGTTTGTTTGCTTTAACATGGAACAATGTCGAGTTGATAGGTATGTTGGATCTATTCTACCAAAACAACTTGTACGTGTTGTTCATATGAGACAATTATGGGATTTGTGTTTTGCCTCTGACCGTTTCAAGACGGTAACCCATCAGGTTATCTATTTTATTTATTGTAGTGGCTTATTTTATAATTAATAATTTTATAAACTCTTTTTCTCTTTTTCTCTTTGCTTTTTGGCAGTCTGGAAAAGCTGTGTTGCATATTCCAATCTGCTTTATCTTCAATCATTTTCAATGCAGATATTTATAAGATATGTTCGAGGGCTGTTCATTATGTGATTTATATTCTTCAACAGCGACAATACGCCGCTGGAATGTTACTTATCTGAAAATACCACATTGAAGGTTCCATTTTCACAGCCATATGTACACCATCGTTTAGGATGGATCAAAATTGTACAGTTTATTGGTGTAAATATTGAGTTGCGCTAAACCCGGAGCAAGGCGGCACCGGCAGTAATATGCATTTCCATTTCTGCCCATGAACTCGCGAAATTTAACCGTGTTCAATATTTTCATATTTTTCGTGTTTGGTGGCTGTCAAAGTTCGGTGTATAAGATTTCGAGCACTTACATGCTATTCGATGTAAAACTTCCGTGTATACAGTTCCCATAAGCAACAGTTTTTATTGATGTTTCAGAATTTTTCAGAAAACAAGTAATTAAACTTGTAATAATATCTGCTGAAAATATTTTTGTTACTGAACGTTTTTCAGCGGTTCAATTTTCCGTGTGTTTTTGTTCTACTGAAACACTATCAAGATCGGCTATCTTTGAGTATCCATTATGTTGGTGTTCTCTGACTTCATTAAAAAGAAGTTACATTTCTGCGGGATTACAGTTTGTCAACAGAATTTGATTCATTACAAAGCAACCTGTGTTTTACAGCTTATGACTCTGGGATTACAACTGAACCATTCATTGACCAGACCTCGGATTCCGGTAAGATCGACTAACATATTTTTCTGATTTAACAGTAACATTTAATAATCATTATCAAATGTCGACATGGCCATCATCATCATCATCATCATCATCATCATCACTGGATGTAACAGCAGAAGCAGTACATCCTGATATGTACAAATGTAACATGTATCCTTATAGAACATGAAAATGTAAAATTTGGAGATTTCATTTATACAGGTATGTATTCTTTGAATATCAATACAATAATTTCATTTCATAAGTGTGACTTACTGAATTGAGTTACAGCTGCATATGCATTTATAATAATTTTAAATAAAATGCAAAGGCCAATATATCTGACTGAAAGATGTAATGTAAACAAGCGAAATATCTGAAATGTCAACCCAGAACCTAGATTACATGTAATGAAAGTTATGCAACAATACTTTAAATTCATTTCAAGTCTTGTTATGTGCGTACATTATAATTTAACTAGTGAAACATTGCGATTTAAACAACTAAGTCGAACCCCATAAAAACGTGGTTAGACGACAACATATTCATGATTATCTGATGCATTTCAGGCTATGAAGGACAGGTTCGTCTTAGAGGAGGTGGCAATTATTACGGTAGAGTAGAAGTGTACAGCCGAGGTCAGTGGGGGACAATCTGCGATGACGATTTTGACCATAACGACGTAAAGGTGATCTGTAGGATGCTTGGATTGTATCAGGGTGAAAAGTATGACATGGCATATTACCATTATCATAGTGTTTTAATAGTATTTTTAACGTCTTTGCACGAGAACATCAAAAGAAGAACATTAAAAAACCCGGAAAAGCATGTGCTATAAACACTAAAGATATATTTGAAGAGGCTTGGTTATAAAAGATTTTCATGAAATAAAACAAAGTCTGACATTATTTAGTTTAAAATACTAAACAAAGATCTTTTCTGAATGTTGCGTTAATCAATTGACGTATACATTTAAATATATCTGAGGTCATTTATTACTAGAATCTTTGTAAATGTTTTCTCATTTTACGATTAATTTAGCATGTTCCCCCAAGTCTTTCATCTTTAGAGTATGTCTTCTGTTTTCAGTTATGGAGTGGCTTATAACTCGGCATACTATGGTTCTGGAAGTGGACTTATCATCGGCGGCCTACAGTGCTATGGCTACGAGTCAAACATCAAACAATGTTCCTCATTACCAGGGTATAGGCACAACTGTAGTCATGGTATGGATGCAGGTCTAGATTGCTACGGTGTTTGTCTTCTTAGCGTCGTATTATTTTGTAATATAATTCAATATCGTTAAATCGTCTAGGCTTACAAAAATCGTAACAGCGTTTACTGGAAAATATTTCTCAGCGGATTGCTGTTATAAAACATAAAACCTCTGCTAAGTCGAAAGACAGCTAGTAATTAATGATCAAACTCACAACTTACCGTTGGGTAACGTGTAAGGCGAGGTTTGTGCACCCTAAAACCTGGTTTAAACCCCCAAGTTATAAATTGTTTTTCCATTGACCGTTCCAAGGTGGTAGCTCATTTCGGTTCTCCTTTTCGTTAATTGTTTATGGTGTCTATTTTGAAATTGTATTACCCACGCTCCTTTTCCCTCTTTAAAAAACTGATCATTTTATTAACCATGCTCTCTCCCCCTCTCTTCTTCTTGACTGTATGGGGGGCTGTTTTTTTCTGAATGTGGCGATTCCTGATATGCATATTTCACCTTTTTACTTGTTCGCTTTGTGTGGAGGCTGTGTCTTCCGTACTATTCCTGATATGAATATTGCACTTTTTAACTAGTAGTCACATTTGTTAACCATTATGTTATTGATCTACTCTGACAGCTGAATACAGTATGTTGTTGTTGCTAACCCGTTGAAAGCCCCTGTGGCCTCTGAACGACTCCACTGTGGCTTGGGTGACTGGCAATTATAACAAACCTAGACATTTTCACTCAGACCAGTTGGAAAAAGTGAAATATGCATATCATGTATGGCCAAATCCAGAAATCCCCAGTTAATTGTTTTTCCACGGACCGTTCCAAGGCGGTAACCCATCGGGTTCTCATTGCTTGTGGTGTCTGTTTTGATATTGATCATTTATTAGTTATTACCCGTGCTCTTTTTCCGCTCTAATAAAAGACTCTAGAATTTTCGTAACTCAATTTCTAAATGATAATGCCTCTAGCTGGAGCGAAACCGCACCGTCACGGCGACAGCGCCTAGCCCTTCAATTCCTGCGACGCAACCGACTGAGCTAGCCGGGACAACCCCAAAAAAGGTTGATCGGATAGCCCTGATATACGTAACAATCACTGCATGACATCGGTAACGGGTAATTTTACTGCTAACAGTACTGACTATATGTACGGGGAGACTTATTACGGCCGCCCAACTGCACAACTGCTTCTGTGAGTTTTAAATGATAATGCCTCTAGCTGGGAGCGAACCCGCACCGTCACGGCAAATATATTTTTTTGAATTTACTGGCAAGTATTTATTTTGGTCGATTTAAAATTCAAATGACGTGTTAAAGAAGCTTAAATAAAATAATTTTATACGTTTTTTGTCTACTTATGATTTTTCTACTTTATATACTTTATTCCCTCATAATTTAATACATGAATAAACGTTTGCTAGAGAAAATAAAACCTTTACTGATGGTTCTTATGATAATTATGCTTTGAGGACCTGCCACGACCTTATCAAGGCGCTTACAATTTTATTGGATAATATTAATGTGAGATTTGGTACCTCTATTTATAAACAAGTCATTGGCATTTCAATGGGTACTGTTTTGTGCACAACTTGTTGCTGATCTGTTTTTATACTGTTATGAAAGAGATTTTATGTTATCTCTAGCGAACATCAAGATGACATTATTACAGCCTTTAACAAAAGCTCAAGGTACCTTGCTGATTTGTTGAATATAGATAATAACCATTCATTTTCCATCTCTGGTTAATAAAATTTACACTCATGAACTACAACTTAATTAAGCAAACAATTCAGATAAGCAAGCAAACTTTTTCGGCGTTAGCTGTCTAAGCTCACTTTTGACCTAGTTTTTCGACCAATGAAATATTGTAAATAAAATTTATTATGCAGCGGGAAAATCAAATAGATTATTTTGATTGGTTATTAGTGGGTCTTGTTAATGATTACCGTAACGATTTTTATATCGTGTGTAAGTATTTACCTGGCGCTTATATGTTCGGGCATTTTCGTTTTAAAAAGCGTTAAATGTATTGGAGAAAAAGATATTTACGGTATAAATAACAGGTTAAGTCAATTGATGGCTTAAATACGATTTTATATGGAATATTCATAGGTGTCAGTTAAACACTCGAGTACAATACACAGTGTAAAACGACAGAGAAATGCAAATATTTCTGGTTCTTACTGGTTCCTTTCTAGTTCCTTTGATACTGATTGTTAATTTCAAGTCCAGATATTCAAAACGCCTTGGTGTAGTGGTTATCACACTCGCCTTTCAAGCGGAGGCCCCGGGTTCAATACTCGTGAGGAACACTTTCTTTTAAAGTTAATTTACGTAAAAGTTGGTAGATTTCGCTCTTGTAACAAGCTGTTATTATTTTCATTTATTGTATTTTAATGACATTTATTCATCATTAGTGCTAACTCTACAAGAGGTATTTTATTGAAACTGAATGTACAGTTAATGTTAGACATTCTTCTTTAATCGACGTATTATCACCAGACGAAATTTTTGCACGGTCTTTATTTCTTTCTTTCTTATATATAAAAATCTTTTCCATCAACGCCGTTTATCTTTTTTAAAGATATTTCTTGTTTTATCTTAATCTTTCTATTGAAAATGAATATATCACTACTAAAGTCCATATACTTCAAGAAATTAGAAACGCAACTTCTTTAAATAAGAAAAACATTTCATGTTTAAAGAAGTTGCGTTTCTAATTTCTTCAAGTACATATAATAAAGTAAAAGAAATTAAAAACGCATATCTAATCACGAAACATATTTTGTATGTACAGAAGTTGCGTATCTAATTTCTTTAAGTATATGATAAAATAGACGATTTTAATTTTAATATAGTAAATTTTCCGTTTTACGAGGGCGATGTTCCTCGTGAAACATCTTAAGGGGTTTATTTCTCACGGCTTGTTCGCTTTTCTAGAGCTTGCAATAATGTTAATAATTTGAATGAACGTAATCTTTGCATAACAGAAAAACTTTGAAAACAAGGTTATCGGTATCATATATTAAAGAAAACCTTTTGCTAGTGTTATCGCCGATACCCAGATTTAATTTAAAATACAGTTGCAGTTTAAAATCACTGTTGGAACTAGATATTTCACAGCCAGTTTGTTTTGAGAATTAATTTATAATATTAAGAAAATAAAAGGCAAAATTAATTTCTCCCGGTTGTTCGTAAAAACCATCTGTTAATTCAGGCAGGGGTTTGAGTGTTTATGAGTTTATTTTTGAGGCAATCTTTTCTTTAAGGAACCTAGAAGCTCGATTTGTTTCTTTTATTCCTGTCATCGTGTTCTTGCTTATTTGACTCCAGGGGCTCTGGTCTCGGTAAAATCATTGAGTAATCGCCCATTTGGCTTTGCAATGCTTTTAGCTTCTTATGTTTTATATGTTTGTGAGCTTTTGCATGCAATATTGTTAAGCTGATGGGTGAGTTGGAGTTATTTCGCCAAGACAAATTGTACGTGTTTGTTGATTTAAGAACCTGTTGGGGCAAGTGTGAGGTTGGTGCACCCTAGAACCTGGTTTAAACCCCCCAGTGGCAATTTGATTTGCCACTGACCGTTCCAAGGCGGTAATCCTTCGGGTTCTCATTTCTGTTATTTGTGGTGTCGTTTTTGAAACTGATCATTTTATTAATACTCTCTCTCTCTCTCTCTCTCTCTCTCTCTCTCTCTCTCTCTCTCTTCTTCTTCTTCTTCTTCTTCTTCTTCTTCTTCTTCTTCTTTGCTGTGTGAGGAGGCGGTTGTTTTGCTAAATCTTTCTAGTCCTAATATGTTTTTTTCAACTTTTTCTACTTATTGGCTGTATGATGAGGCTTTCGCAAGTGACGCGAAATAAAACTTTAAAAACCAATAGCAAAAATAAACGACAATAGACAACACAGGTAGGAAAACGTTTTCAAAAGCAAAATAACAAAATAATGTAAATAGGGTAGTATACGCCTTGAACATTTGGTCATAATAGAATGTTATCCACTGGATGGTAACATTTTGTTTACTGTTTCAAAGCGTGCAACTTCCCCCATGCTTAATCTACTTATAAAAACGAAACTAAACAAAATGAATAGACTTTGCTTGAATATACAAGCCTATTTTTCGGCTAAAGTAAACATCAGGCTCTGACTTGATTAAAAAAATTAGTTAGATTCCTGCAAAAGTATAGCTTGTTAACAGAAGTTGATTCATTTGAAGGTGTTTTGTGTTTACAGCTTACAACTACCACACAATTAATATGACCAATCAACCATTCATTCATCAGACCTCAGATTCCGGTGAGTTCGACTGAAATAGTTGATTATTTTTGTTAAAATTATTTTACATATGATAGTCATTGTCATAGGCGCTTTTATCTTCATTACCAATTTTAGAAAGTAACATCAGTAAAACCTTAATTTTCTATAGTAGATGTATAATTTGGTGATCGTGCAGGTATGTACAGTATAGCACTTAATATTGGCAGTATTTTGAAGTGTTTTATATTGGCGGTGTCATAAATTGGCGCACACAAACCAGACCGCCAAAATAAAACCCTTGGTGAAAAATCGCAGGTCTAAATTTGGCGTTAACACAGATCGTAACAATAAAACATTTACATTCAATATTCAACACCACATTATTTATAATTCAGTGTGGAAACATTATCACAGCTACCTAAATATAAATTGCTTTGTTTGACTCACGAAATATTCTTATTATATTATTTTATATCAAACTGAGAAAACTGCGATATAATTTGTGCTAGAGTATAGTTGTCTACCTTCCAGATATTAAAATGGCGGTGTTATTAATTGAGGGAGATTTATATTGGCGGTGTTTTATATTGGCGCAACTGACCCTGACCGCCATTATAGCCAAAATTAAACCCGCGCCAAAATAAGTACTTTTTGCAGTATTCATTGAATTCTAGTACATTAATTACATTTTTAAAATATTGATTAATTAGTTATACCTTATATGCAATAACATTCTTTGACATATATATGCAAAAAGCAATTTACCTTAAATATCAGACCGAGACCTTTGGATGTAATACCTGTCTATAGTGAACCCATTTATGTTGGAACTTAAAGATGTGCAACAATAATTTAAATAAACTTGCCATAAGCTACATTATAATAACTCTATAATTTATCCATACAGACATTTTGACAGAAAGGATAATATAAAAACAACACTAACTGAAAACCCTATGCTCTGTCGCGAAACAAAATGGTTATTTGAATAAAATTGCCTATTTATTTTAGGCTATGAAGGACAGGTTCGTCTTGGAGGAGGTGGCAGTTATTACGGTAGAGTAGAAGTGTACAGCCGAGGTCAGTGGGGTACAATCTGCGATGATTCGTTTGACCACAACGACGTGAAGGTGATATGTAGGGTGCTTGGACTGTATCAGGGTGAAAAGTAGGACATGACATCTTACCATTATCATAGTGTTTTTAATAATATTATTTTTTAACTTTGTTTTTAGCTTCGTTGCAAACTTCGTGAACATCAGAGGAAGAACAGTCTTAATGGAAAAGCATGCGCAATACGGACATTATGTATAATTGAAAAGACTAAGCTATAAAATACTTTTTATGAATACAGCAGACAGCATCGGTATTGGAACGTCATTTAACGGGCCATTTATGCAAATTTCAAAGTCATTGGGATCAAAAATAGTATGGCTTAACACTTTTTGTTAACTTAATTAAAAAGACCTTTTCTGAATGTTGCGTTGATCAATATGTGCATTCATGTAGCTTTTCTGAGCTTTTATTATTTAGATAATTTATTATGTTTCATCTTTTTACTACTTGTTTTGCCGGTCTTTTAGTCTGTCCTGTTTTCAGTTATGGTGTGGCTTATAGCTCGGCATACTATGGTTCTGGAAGTGGACCTATTATCGTCGACGACCTACAGTGCTATGGCTACGAGTCAAACATCAAACAATGTTCTTCATCACCTTGGTTTAGTCATAACTGTGATCATGGAGAGGATGCCGGTCTAGACTGCTATGGTAGGTCTCTCATTTCACTATTTCGCAGTTTGTTAACATAGCAGTTTCTAAATCTTAACCTTAACACAATCTTGTAGGCTTTATAAATCCTCATTCTAGCGTATAGTAGAGAATAATCACCCTGGCCAACCAGGTACGCTTCGCGAACGGCACTAAATTGGGGTAAGTTAAGAAAATCGCAGAGTTTTGGTTAGATATTTAAATAATACTCAAACCAATAGGCCTGTACGGCTGTCAAATCACGACTATTTATGATTCTAGTCTTCCCTGTGTCCAGAGTACAGTAGTTTGCTCAATCATTCGTGGAAATGGACCCCTCTGCAAAATCTCCTACATTGACACCGGTTAAGCCGTCTAAAAGCGTTGCATATGCCGTGATCGCGGCGTTGTGCCGTTCGCGAAGCGTACCAGGTAAGCCAGGGTGATAATTGTCTCAACGGATTGACACACAAAACCTCGTTCGACAGACCCCTAGTAATTTTAGATGGAGAAGCGTAGGATCAAACTCAAAAGTCACACTCACGGCTTCTTACGCATACTGCGCTTAATTGACAATTATTTGTTAGATTGTTTCAGTGATCTTTTGCAACAAGAGCCATTTGTTCAATAATCGAATATGCGAATACCCTATATCTTTCCACATGTTAAGGCCTAAAAAAAAAGTTTGTTTCCGGTAACATGCCCAAAAAAAATAGGGTAGGTAGGTAGGAAAAAGTTTTTTTTTTGGAAAAAGTTTGTATTTGTGAAAAATGACTTAATATGCTAAATTTGATATGAATTTCCAGATACAGTACACAGGTTTTGAAAATGTAGCACAAATGATTGCAATAAAATGTTATATGATTAATATAAATTCAGTTTTTTCACATTCTATTAGTTAGACTGAATGCTCAAAGTGTCGAATATAATCTATTAGGGCTATTTCATTTAAACATACACCCCACCCCAGGAAGGCACTTTCAAATTGGACCGCCCCCCTTTAGAACTGTATTAAGCGTAAAAAGGTCCCCCCTACAAACACTTACCACCCTCTACAGAATTTCCTTATTTTGCCTTCCTGGGGTGGGGTGTATGTTTAAACGGAATAGCCCTTACTTGTGTAATGGCTAACAAAGCTAATACTTGTGTCATTGTGAGATTTTTCCAAACAAAAACACTCTAAAACTCAATAAGCTGGCTATTTTAAAGTCTAAACCAATCTCACTAAAGTCAGATCTAACAAACTGTTAGATCTGATATCTGATGATGAGTAACTAAAACGTGCTTTTATCACCAACCCTTTGAACCAATCAGATTGTCGCCTACAAAATCGCAAAAGTGAAAGTAAACACGGTGTTTTAAACTGTGGAAAGTGTTGACAACATGCGTAAGACATATTTTACTGAAGATATATGTGTTTTATGTAGTATTTCATTCATTTCTACTTTTTAATGACATTTTCAGATCTTTGTTAGCCTTATAAATCATGCTTCGTGTGTTGACAATTTCTAAAAATAGAATCAGGAAACAATATAGCTTTATATACGGTGTCTACGGGTCGTCATCAGATCTAACAGTTTGTCAGATCTGACTTTAGTGAGATTGAAGTTTGAGCATTAAGAATGTCATTGTTGCTTGCCATAAGGTCTGGCAACTATAATTTCCCTTACAACTGCACATAGCTCACAAATAGGTAAAACTGTTTTAAATTTTTTCTTGAGTTCTTGTGATACTTCCCCACCACTCTGTCCACAGTGAGCACAAAGATCCAATTGCCCTAGATTACTACCATAGTAACAAACTTCTACAGGATCATTACAACCTAGCGGTCTGGCTTTGGCATGTATCAGTATGGATTCGGTCACTGGAGATCCACATGTAAAATCCAATTCATCAATATCTCGTTGTAAGTTTGCCTGTTGTCGGACTGTGAGTTTGTTTTTAGAATACACAACCCTAGGTTTCCTACATTCCACACATATTGCAACTAATCTGGCATGCTGTGTAGTATACAAATATGGGTCATGATCTTCTGCTGTTGCACTGTGTTTTTGCTTGTCTTTCTTTTTACTGTCAAGTTTTATACCGGACTTATTTTTCTCTAATGACTGTTGTTCCTCAGGTACTGGTGTTATGGCCTCTGCTGCCTGTTTTGCTTCACTTTCTTTTGCAATGTTGTATTTTTGATAATGTTCACCACTATCATCTAGTATTGGATCTGGTAAAAAGTCAACCTCTGACTGACATGGAGAACAACATTCAGAATTTTTGCATTTTCTTATCTGAAAGATGTACTGGCTTTCACGACAGTGCTTCAATTTCCAATCATTGTATTTTTTCTACATTTTTGGTGTGAGCTTTTTGAAGTTTATCTGTGTCTAGGCCTGGAAACATATCTCTTAGTTGACCTTTCTTAGTGTCAATTGATTCATCACTGACTGGATTAATAGCTTGGAATGCTTAATCCTTTAATTTCAAGCGCATAAATCTGCTCATTACTTTAGACTGTACTATTTTTGATGTTTAATATTGCCTGCCTAGTTATCCATAGAAAAAACATTCAATTTCTGAAAAGAGCTCCACTGAAGTGAGGCAATATATATCTGAAGGCTTCAATTGTCACAGATAGGCGCATATATTAAAAACACATTTTTCTATCGAATAAATAAATTGTTACCTGCTGGTTTTCTTTTTTGTAATTCTTGATCGGCCCCCTGACAACATTAGTTCGAATGCATTTACTGTTTTTTGGTGACATTTTCAATCACTTCAGCTGCTTCTTGGGCTTCACTGTCAGTAGACTTGCATGTGAAGACAATATATTTCACATTAAACTGTACCAGATCTGACACATTCAACGTTTTATCTAAAGTCATAGATCTTGAAGACTTCAAATTCAACGAGTCATTCACATTTGGGAAAGAAAATAACCGACTGCTTCAAAACAACTCTTCGTATCAGATGTTTTAGGGGGGTGATGACAATAGAAAATGTCCTTGACAGACAGGGAACTGTTGTATGCACGTAAGGAACAAACATCTTCTTTTAAATGGCCACATGATTTGGAAATATACACACCAAGCACGCTGGAAGACATGTTTTAGTCTTTATCATGAGATGCTCTATAAACAATGTTAGTAAAGCGCTCATTAGAGAATGATCGATTTAGGCACGGTACCACTAAAACATCCAGGTAGGTATAATACACTACATTCACAACTATCGTCAATTAGGCTTTAAGGTTCTGACAAATTTTTAAAAAAAAATTTGGAGCCCATAAAAACATTAGGGTCGGGCCGATTTTTTAGGGTAGGTCGGGATACCGGAAACAAACAATTTTTTTTACGCCTAATTTAATGCAGTGTTTTATACAACATCATTAAAACATGTGATTTAATAAACAAAATGTTCACGTAAACAAGATTAGCTTTTACTGAACTTGAATAGCAGTAATTACGAAAAGTGTAAGAGCATTGGAATTGTGGGCACGAAATTTAAAACCGAAAGCCTGTATTAGGATGGTAATTTTTTAGTTGTAAAAATAAGTATGAAGCATATAGAAGAAAATATTATATTGTACAAAGATTTATGTTTTTAGTGATTTGACAATGAAAGGGAAGCTTTCTATACTCAGAAAAGTCTCAGGGCTTTTGTCACGAAACAGTCGATGAAAATACGTTAATTTTGATATTACATAAATGTTAAACACCTATAGTATTTAGTTTCAAATGTTATAAGAAAAAACAGTTA
>JAZAYU010001594.1:0-21889 GCA_038501625.1 Corbicula japonica | reverse complement strand
AAAAATATTTTAATGTAAATATTACAGCTAAGGATTCGTCATAAACGTCTGTGGATAACGGAATAACATAAATCAATTTACTTTTAATAATTTTACATTTTCTTCAATCTATGTGAAATGAAAGTTACAGAGCATGGAACGTAAGGTCAGTTAGTCCGAAAGTCTATAAATCAGTAAATATACTGTCGTGTAAGGATTAACCTGTTTCGAATTTTAAGTGTAAAGTAGTTCTTAAGATGTGGACAAAATAAGCAAATGAAGGGTATGCGTTCCAATTAGTCCACATACTATTCTGTATGTATATGTTGATGTTTATTTGGAGATCTGCATGAAAAGTAAACGATAACGATCAGGTCTACCGCAGCTGGGCGGCCGTTTTATTTTTCATGCAAGCCTCCAAATAAACGATACCGTAAATAAAAGTTTGAAACTAAATTTTTGTAGTTTATAAAACTGTCGCCGTATAATTAACCAAATAATTAAATAGCTCTCAACGTGATAGTTGTTTTGTAATTTAATGAAAAAAGAAAGCGTTTTGTGCAATTTCTTTATCCGAAAACAGCACGAGAACATACCCGGCTCTCAAGGGAAAACCTGTGTAACGGTCAATTCTGGGAAAAACAAGGAATTGGTTTGACCGCTAAATTTCCATTTAACCTTTTAATCCATTGGATATAGTTGTTGTCCCAATGGCAAATATTAAAAATCCAGATAATGCAGCCTAATAAGGATCTACACTCTTTGCTTTTACGTTCATTATGTTATTTCTGAACAAGAAGTTGCCAGTGTAGATCTAGATCAAATTGCGCGGATATGGCAGCTGATGCAGATCTACATTGGTCGTATATTGGTCATATATTGAAGAAAATGGTTAAGACTTTTAAGATGTTTATCATCAGCTCAAATCAATATTTAAATCACTCCGTTTGCCAGAGAATATTCGTATGTCATGTCTACTTCCAAACTTTAAAATATTGTTAACAAACTAATCAATATTCGAGCAGATTATTAATACTTATTTGCTAG
Organism: Corbicula japonica; assembly: GCA_038501625.1. NCBI lineage: Eukaryota > Metazoa > Mollusca > Bivalvia > Venerida > Cyrenidae > Corbicula > Corbicula japonica. The sequence goes on along the minus strand of JAZAYU010001594.1, from coordinate 20,863 downwards.
AAATATAGGCTTCTTTAGAAATTGAAGCAAGAGCGACTGCTGTCTATGATATTTTGTCTGACAATTGTGTTGTTTCCGAAATATATGTTCTCCCTTTGAAGAGCTTGTTATTGCATATTTTGTCATATAAATGTTATACGGAACAGTAATAATGTTTTCAAGAAAATGCGAATTAAACAAAGTGTTGTTATTGTTCTGTAATGTCCCGTTGGAGAATGCTTGTGAATCAACTGGATTTTTGTCGACTCTACCTTTTGATCTCTTACAGTAGTTTATTTTTGTCATCTTGAAAACGACCAAAGGTACTCCAAATTCTACACAAGGCAACCCTTACATGACAGTAAAGTAAACTATTAATTTAAATGAAGTTCAATATTAGGTGAACGGTTAAGAGTCCAGACAGTTTCATGTTTCTTTGAAAATATGAAACATCATTCAGCACAGTTTTAGCAAAATTTAAATGTACCGCTTGAAGTAGTTCTTGGCGGAACAGCTGTGGGGCTAGCAGGTCTAGCTGTTGTAGGTAAAGTGCAGATGTTAGGATTACTCTTCTCTGTTGGATTAGTTGTAACTGCAAGAAGAAATTTAATATGGTTTAATTACCCACCATTCGTTTACAATATAACGGGTTATATTTAGGATGTCTGCTACGTTTTAAAAATGAATAAGGACTTTTGCAAAATTTTATATCATAGATCAAATTATCTCATGAAAGTTCACAAAAAGAATCATAACCCGGGTTCATTTAATGCTAGATCGTTTTCAAAAAATGGCAGGATATACAATAACAAAAATCATGAAAAGTGACTTTCTTTTTCTATAATGTTTTAGCTGTAAATTAATGATTTGTTATTTTGTAAAACTTTGATAAATAATACGAGAGCTTTGACCGATATTTTATAACGTTTTATGTTTTAATATTATTTTGTGTTTCATATAACCGAAAACACTTTTTTTCACGAAACATGAATTCCAAAATAATTTCAACGTTTTCTTGTGATTTTTAACACCTTTAGGTGGAAGTGGAAATCTTTTAAGAAAAGTATACCTATCGTAACATTTATATAGCTACACAAACATTAAACTTTAAAAGAAGCTCGATTTGTTTCTTTTATCCCTGTCATCGTGTTTTTGCTGATTTTACTCCAGGTGCTCTGGTCTCGGTAAGATCATTGAGTACCCGCCCTTTGGCTTTGCAATGCTAATAGATTCTTATGTTTTATATGTTTGTGTGCTTTTGCATGCAACATTGTTGAGCCAATAAGTGGGTTGGAGTTGTTTCACCAAGACAACTTGTATTTGTTTTGTGATATGAGAACCTGTTGGGGAAAGTGTGAGGTTGGTGCACCCTAGAACCTGGTTTAAACCCCCAGTGGCGATTTGATTTGCCACTGACCGTTCCAAGGCGGTAACCCCTCGGGTTTTCATTTTTGTTTATTGTTAGTGGTGTCACTTTTGAAACTGATCATTTAATTAACCATGCTCTCTCCCTCTCTTCTTCTTCACTGTGTGGTGTGGGGAGGCTGCTTTTTCTGAATGTGGCGATTCCTGATATGCATATTTCACCTTTTTTTAAAAAATATTCTTCATTGTTTTAATTTTTATTTGTGTCCTAATACCGAGCATTCTATGCATAATGATTACACAAAAAGCGGGATTGTTACAGGTACCGCGTGCCAGGTTCGGTTGGGGTCCAAGCAATATTTAAGCAATTTCGTTAAAGTTTTTAAAAGAAGTATAAATCATGCTTAAAGTTTTAAGCATTTAAAACTTAAAAATATTATCCCTTATCCACATTACTTTCTTCAAAACGAAATAGTTTATTAATTGTTTGTATTTGTATTTATTGTTAATTGTTATCCACGCCGCACGTTTTAATTGATTATTAATTTGTCCTGTTCATCCGCCTAATAATGTAATGCTTATATGCTAATAATTATGGTGATTATTTTTGGCTGATTTTAAAATGTCAGATTCAAATTATGACTTCCAGTTTTTTATCAACTTTAATATGTGACTGAATGCGGCAAGTAAACTGTTTGTTTTCATTTTTTCATTTAACTGTTAAGGTTTTTGTTAGCAAAATTAAATCTGCTTCTGATTACATTAGTTATGTCTCTCTATTGACTCATTTTAGTTCAGCTCTTTCAAACAATCTTTAACATAAAAATTAAATGGCTTATAATGCTGTCGAAGTATAACTTACTGCCAAGAAACTCTACCAAAGTAAAAATTATCAATCTCTGTAAAGCAACTATAAAAACTTGAACTTTTCCATGAAATCGAAATAACATCGAGATGGGCATTTCCCCTTCTTAAACAGATACAGATAAGTCGACTATTTTCATGAAACTTGAAATACATCTAATATTATTTAAAAAAAAAACACCCGACATTTCATTTTTCCAAGCATGCTGTATATGATCATTAACAGATTATTTTGTTGTTGTTTTATTTTTCTTTTGATTCAACATAAACAGTTTTTCTCGCTAAATAAGACCATTGGCTTCTTGTCAGGTTATATACTATCTCACATTATATCATGCATTTTGTTGTTCTATTAACTACCACATTAACGTGATTTTTTCATGTTTAATGTGGCATGATATCTAGTATATAACTGTCATTCTCATTTTACTCTACATTTTGATTTTTTATATGATAGAAACTTAATTCTTGATGAGCGTTATTTTTTCTTAGAAATATTAGTATTTTTGTAAATTTTATTCATGATTTACTTAATAAGTAAATAAAATATAATTTAAAAATGAGAAATATGCATATCAGGAATCGCCACACTCACAAAACACAGCCTCCACTCGCAGCGAAAAAGTAGAGTGGTAAAGGTAGCGTGTGTTTATAAGAAAATCAATTTCAAATAAGACACCACAAACAATAAACGAAAAAGAGAACCATTGTGGTAACCGCATTGGAACGGTCAGTGGCAAAACAAATTGCCACTGGGGGTTTAAACCAGGTTCTCGGGTTCATCATCCTTACACTTGCCCCAACAGATACTCATATGAACAAACAATAACAAGTTGTCTTGGTGAAATAATTCCATCTCACCCAGTAAAACAAAAGAAGCTAATACCTAAAAGCTAATAAATTTGAATACTTCTATTTACACGATCAATTATTTTTATTTCTGACTGATGTTTTGCTGATGAAACACGGGGAGCCCAGATCTTGGAAAGGTCATCGATTGCACAATTCTTGAAAAGTTTTTGTTAGTTGTTGTTGTTGTTCTCACCATTAATAAGCTCCCTACCGTACCAAACAACAATTTATTCCAATGAAGTTCAAATATTGGCGAGAGTTAAAAGATAGTTGTTACACAGCATTGACCTTTTTTGCTTCTATTAAATTATGAAAAAAATCATTATGCAATATTTAATCAACATTCAATAATTAAATACCGCTTTGTCGTGTCTTTGTCTTAGTACTTGACGGAACAGCTGTGGTAATAGCAGATCTCGTCGATGTCATAAACGTAGATGGCTTGCTTCTGGTAGATGTAGTCCTCACTGTTGGTTTAGATGTCAAAGACGTAGATGGCTTGCTTCTGGTAGATGTAGACCTCACTGTTGGTTTAGATGTCGAAGACGTAGATGGCTTGCTTCTGGTAGATGTAGTCCTCACTGTTTGTTTAGATGTCAAAGACGTAGATGGCTTGCTTCTGGTAGATGTAGTCCTCACTGTTGGTTTAGATGTCAAAGACGTAGATGGCTTGCTTCTGGTAGATGTAGTCCTCACTGTTGGTTTAGATGTCAAAGACGTAGATGACTTGCTTCTGGTAGATGTAGTCCTCACTGTTGGTTTAGATGTCAAAGACGTAGATGGCTTGCTTCTGGTAGATGTAGTCCTCACTGTTGGTTTAGATGTCAAAGACGTAGATGGCTTGCTTCTGGTAGATGTAGTCCTCATTGTTGGTTTAGATGTCAAAGACGTAGATGGCTTGCCTCTGGCAGATGTAGTCCTCACTGTTGGACTAGATGTAAAAGACATAGATGTCTTGCCTATGGCAGATGTAGTATTAGCTGCATCTGCAAATGATACCCAGAATCTTTTTGCGCTTTGAAAAAAGCAATATAGACAAAACTATCGTGAAAAAGTTACTATTATACAAATGTATTATACAAATGTATTTCTTCAATTCTTTTAGCTCCTTAAGTATTTATGATTTTTCTGTATGACTTTGACAAAAAAATCAGAAATTTTAATACAAAGAAAACATATACATAATTTTATTTCTTTAGTTTATTTTATCTGTTTAAATAAGTTTTAAGACTTATTTTTATAAATAAGATAAACTTTAGAAAAGCGTTGATTTATATTTTTGTCAAATCTGATAACGTTTTAGTTTTTATTCGTTTAAATTACTTGTACATCACTCATTTTTAAAGATTTAAAAATTTACAGATATATACAAAAATTTTATAACTGAACATAAAAGAATTTTGACAGCGGATCTGATATATCTAATATACACTCAACAAAAGTTCTCATTGGTCACTTTTTGTCCGTATTTTATTATATAGAAAGACATTGAATTCACTCTTTATTTATAAATAATTTTCCATCACTGGTCACCAAAATATAGCCGTATTAACTCAAGCCTAATAAAGTAAAATCTTCACTAAAGCAAACAAACTTTCTAGATCTAAACCTTTCCAATGAAAATGATAAACTACAAAATATTTGATAAAAGTTGATATTAAATTTTCAAAGCTTGTTCGCTTATTATAGCTTATGACAATGTTAACAATTCCAACGAAATTAGTATTAACAATTACAGAAAAAACTCTTAAACATGGGAATATAACATAATAAGAAACTAGGGAATATATTTTCCGAGTTTTATCGCAGAGATATAGATTTAATTGAAAATATAACTGTCTTTATAATAACTACTGCAACAATGTATTTCTCTACCGGTGTTTTATAGAGATCTGATTTGTGAATTAAAAAAGAAAAATATATCAATTTCTTTTCATGCTATTCGAATAAATCATAATAAAACTCAACAAGAAAGGCTAGCAACTTTATATTCTACAGCACTTTATTCGGTGAGTAACCAATCCACAGTTGATTGCTAGGCTTATCTCTTTGTTGCTTATATCCTCGTTTGTTGGCAGGGGTTTTACAGTTAATGAAGGGAAATCGTGTAAACGAACGTGGAGGCTCGATCTGTATCTTGCGTTCCTGTCATCACAATCCTTTGAGTGCAGGTGCTCCGGTCACGGTAAGATCATTCACTACCCATCTTGTTTGCTTGACAATGTTATAAGCCGCTTATGTTTTGAAAGTTGTGCAACATTGTCGAATGTGAGGTTGGTACACCCTAGAAACCTGGTTTAAGGCTCCGAGAGCAAACTGTTTGCCATTTACCGAAAACCCATTGGGATTACGTTGGGTTTAAATTCGGAACTCCCCCGAATGCGAATTACACGAAAATTAAATCTAAGCGAAATAAAATGATACCACAGTATCAGAAACAATTTCAGCTAGAGTTAGCACAAACACTGAATAAATTATGTCTTTATTTTTTTAAGATGTCGGTACTATATTTGGATTAAGCTGAACATATACGAGTGTTGTTTTGATAGAAATGGAAACGATTGTCAATTATTTTAAAGATTAGACAGGCTATTGGAAAATAATTGCAGCTAGGTTTCCAGAACTTTAAAGGGGCCAGTCCGTTAATTTACTTTGTTGGCAGATGGTGAAATAACCTAATGAAAAATGGCACGATCAAATTTGTACATTTGTAGTAAATGGTTTGATATTAATAAAGCAAACAGTTTTCTACAGTATCATACTTTCTTAACGTAAGTATGATTTTTGACATGTAAACAAATTCGGGTAGGAAGCCCGAGTGATGCCGACCAAGGTAGACCTTTCCGACCACTCCCGATCACTCATACCGACCAAGCCAGACCAGTACCCGATTGCTTGATCGGGCTTAATTGAGTTGATCGGATCGGCAGTGGGAACTTAGCATTATTTAAAATGAACTCATAGCGTCTTCAGGCGAGAATTAATTCCGGACAAGACGGGCATAAATATTTTTATCTAGTGCTGCCAATTTTGGAAATTTATTTTATCTTGTTAAATAACTCTGCACAAATAGCTTTGGGCCGACCTTAGCACAATCAGTTAGGACAGATTTGTACTTACAAGCGATGTATCCAAAACAGATTAAACTTATCAAAATCTTCATGTTCTGAAAATAGAATATAGGTTCATTCGCAAAATTAACGTAGTGATGTGGAGTCATGTTAGACGTTTCGCCATGGTGATCGCTGAAATTATTTGAAACATCACTAAAGCTGTGTTTTCTGGGAAAGAAAAAATGATATTATTAGTATATTCCATGTTAATTTGGCTTAATTAACTGATGATTACAGTGCCATTAAACGTTGTTTTAAGGAATGAGAACGCGCTGTGATACGAATTGTTTTAATAAGCGAAACTTTAGATAAAAGTGCCCAACACATCCTTCAACGTGCCGTTAAGCACGATACATACATTATATGTAAATATAGAGAAGCGCTCAACCCATTGTTTAATGGTGCACAAGGTTACTGAGGTAACACGAAAAGGGATCACGAGAAAACGTACCAATTGACGTACGATCAGGTATATTCTAATATTTGTAAGAACTGTTTCTCAATTTCGTTCTGTTAAAGCGATGTACTGAAATATTACCTTTACAGAGAAGTCCGGGGTATAATTGAACCAATTTTCTCTTCTCGAAGCTGATGGTGTGTAAATTAAACTGTCATACATTTTTATACAGTATACTTTACCACAATAAGATGAATGTGAAGAAGAAAAAGACATATTTATTCATTTGAACCAGCTTGGATTGACAAAGTCGAAGTGCGCCAGGCTGCTAATCATGGGGAATTGTAGATCCACCCGGAGTTCCAGATACGTTGTAGGAAATTGCACACCGGATTTTTTAATGTCCCATCAAATGATTATGTTTCTAGTAATCGGCGATCTCCCAAAATGTATTTTTATTAAAACTCGTACTTCTGAAATCTCACACCGACTTAATAGCCAAGTTATATTAAGTTCAGTGTATTAGGAATTCACCAAGGTAATTTGCACTTGTTTGTTCATGTGAGAACCTGTTGGGACAATGGTAAGATTGGGGCATTATAGAACCTGGTTTGGATTCCAACTGGCAAAATGTTTTGACATGGATGGTCCGTCTGATGTGATAGCCCCTCAGGTTCCCTTTTAAAAATTGCTTGTTGTGTCTTTTTTTGACTGATGAATTAATGTTCCCATGTCCTCTTTTCCATTGTACGTACTGTGTGTTTACCGAGTATCGCCTTTTTAATATTTCACTATTGATTTTCAACAATACGGTACACTAGAATAGCCCTTTCAGAATAGCTTACTTATCTGACGTCAAACTCGGTTTACAAAATCGCAGTTGAGAACATATTAATAAATAAAGTTCGCTACCTTTATTTTTTCAATTTCCCTTCCAAATGTAATATGTGATAATATGCACAACGTCACTGAAATCAACATATGCTTGATAATGTATGATAATAAAGATGTGAGTAATATGAATAGGGCTAACGATAATAATTTTACAATGGTCCTGATACATGCATAAACTCAGTTATAAAAGTGAGTGTTAAGAGGTCGCAAACATTGCAAATGGCGAAAACTAGCTCAAATTTCAAAAAATGAATTTTGGGGGAAATACTTATTGCCACCTAGATTTTAGTAAAGAAATGTATTTAGCTATGGATGTTGTAAATGTTTACAAGCTCAATTTAGTCTAATTCATTTTCTAATTACCAAGCACATACTAAAACAAAATAAAAACCGTTTGCATGAGAACTCCTCATACTTTAAATAAGTATATGCTGGTCTACAATGTTTAGTGTCAATTCGTCAAAATAATGTTAGGGGTTTCAAGAAATTCAAGGAAATCTTACTTCCTGGTTCAAAGTGAAAGTAGAAAGTGAAAGTAGGAAGTAAGTTTTCCTTGAATTTCTTGAAAACCCTAACATTATTTTGACGAATTGGCACTAAACATTGAAATAAACTGAGCTTGAAACATTTACTACATCCATAGCTAAATCCATTTATTTACTAAAATCTAGGTGGCAATAAGTTTTTCTCACAAAATTCATTTTTTGAAATTTTATCCTGTCTTCGCCATTTGTAATGTTTGTGATACCTTAACTCGAGTGTCAACTTTGAAGAAAAATAATAACGAGCTTGTTATAAGAAAATTAGGCAATCATACCACCGAATTAAATGGATCTGACTGTAACTCACCTATTCGTTAACTATGTGTCTTGTTTAAGGATGGAATCGATATTTAATGGTTTGCATTTGGGTATGGAAAACATTTGGGTTGTTTAAAGTGTGTGAGGCCCGAAGTGCTTCACAGTACAACTGTTTTTCCATGACCCTCGAGACACAAACAGAAAACCTGCTAACAGTTTAATGATTTACAAGGTTGCTGATAAGTCATGCAGTCAAACGAAACCCTCGTTTTCTCACTTAAACTTCGCTTTGAGATATTTAATAATATACAGCAACGGGTGTCCGGATCAGATCTCCAGTTTCTTCCGTGAAAGCAGGACGTAAATACTGAAAAATAAATAATAAAGAGGAGAAGTGGAGATGGGTGGTCCTGATTTCTTTTCCAAAGGTGATAACGTATTGTAAAACTTCTGAACTGGAGGTTATAAAGCTATGATTGGATACCAGTCTCAAATCTCACATTTCAGCCAATAGGATGCTTGAGATTTGAGACATGTTTCCATGCTCAGTTTTATAACCTTGGGCACTGGACATTTCAACAGTTTGAAATTTTATCAAAAAATTTTGTTAAAATGACATTTTCATATTTAGAACAACGTATTCCTATATTGAAAGTTTGTGGTTGTGCGCTTTACTACTCCGAGAAAAACGAATGATAATTTAAAGGCGGGTGTGACATAAAATTTTAATAACATTGACAAATTATCCATTATCTCAATTTTCAACTTGGGACACATTTCAACATTACCTTTCGATGGTTTAGTCCGCGTTTGAACGTACAACGAGTGATAGAAAATGCCATTTATGCGTTAATACTAATACGGTCGGTGATGAGTATCACTATATGTTTTGAATGCACTCACCTTGAAAACGAACGAAAGCTATAATTAAACAGATATTATTACCATAATCCCAATACTTTAAAAATGAATCAACTGTTTAATATACAAAATCAAACGGAGTTAATACGAATATGTAAGTTTGTTGACATTATAATGAAACATGTTAAAATCTGAATTTTCGTTATCAGTACTATACCTCATTTATTATACACATATTGCATATTTTTAGTTTTTATAACATACATGTAACTTCTGATTATCAACATTATGACTTATTTATATTACATGCTTATCATATTTGTAGTTTGTATCACACATGTAGTTTTTGAAATATAAGATGTAAGAAAGCTATCATCTTTACGGGTTTTGCTTAATTCGTTTCGAGCAAAACTCTGTATAATAGCTGATGTCAACATTGCAAAATATTATGTAGGCAAAATTAAAAAAATAATTAACACATCATTATTGAGGTACAGTCAAACCTCTCTTCAAAGCCCATTCAGGGGAAACCTAAAAGTGGCCTTGTAAGGCAGATGGTATTTGTTTACAGTGAACTTATTTTTTTTAATTTGTAAATAGGACAAATGGAATGTCATACCTTTCCACAGGTGTTTTGTTTACATGTAGTTGTAAACACAAGTCTCAACTAAGCATGTAAACAAAGGCCATAAGGAAAATTGTATACAAATGGCATGAATTTTTTTCTCTTTGCTGTTGTTAATCATTTAAAGTGTGATATGTGGAGTTCCCCATCTTAAGTGCTTAAATATTCATCTTTAAGTATACCAACAAGAGCTTGTGCAAATCAGCTATATCGTATTACGATGTTAATATTTTGTTATTTTAATCAACAGATAAAGTCCTTCACTTAAATTTAAGTTCATTTTTCCTCATTTGTTGCATTATTCTGTATTAATCATTGTTGTATTATTTGATGTGAGATATTTTTTAATCAAAACAATTCTAAATTTATATACATGGACTGAATATAGACTGAATAACTTCAACAACGCCAACGTCGATTTAATACCAACTCCGCTTTAAGAATATTCCATAATTCATTTTTCTCACAGCACAGATTTCCTTAAAAAATACTCTTAACACTAGTATTAATTTTATTAAAAAACTTAAATCCAAAGAATTTTTCTCTTTCTATTCCACAACTCACTTACCTTCTTTAATGAAATGTCGCGACAAATACATGATGAAATCTTTACCTTCTAACTGACTTATGTTTTCACATTATCTTTGGATTTAACGAATTAAATACACGCGTCAAACCGGTTATTCGATATACCCCAATAAGGTTTAGTAAAACCGTAAAAAAACAGTGAATGTTTAGTTTTAACAAACTGTGGTAGATTTCCATATTGTAAAATGAAAATTAATGAATTTCTTTTTCTTTTTAACTCATTTTTATACTGATACGGGTAAGTTTGTTCTGCCCTTGTGTATAGTTTATGAAATTTGTTATGTTGTTTTTTTATATATTTTTTCTTTTATAAAATTTAATGTATTTATGTTTGAGTGACAAGCTTGTATGTGAGGATGTATGTAAAAATGATAGTGCCTCTAGCTAGGAGCGAAACCGCATCTGTCAGGAATGATTTTAATTCCCTGTTTGATTATATACACATATATAAATATACATGAAATCATAGATTCATGTATAATAATTGTAATGATTAGAGTAAAATTGATTTCATCACACAGATTGATGCACTAACAATTCTGCTTGACATAGATAATGTCATTTTGTAAAAGTTATTAACATTAGTGAATTTTGTGATTTAAAGCCGTTTTGGTCTTAGGAAAAATTATTCGAACTTTTATCGTAGCTTGTAACCACTGTATTGTCAAATATAAGGTAAATATAAAGGGGTCGGATTCAACTTTTAGAGAAGAAGTTGTTTAAATGCAACAAGAAGTTGTGTAATACAACACTGGCTGGCTTCAAATAGTTACCGAGGCCAATTCTTGTACTACCGAAAGGTTTCCGCGTTCTCTGTGTGAGCTTGCTCAACAGAGAGGGTACTTAGTACGTAGTACAATAATAATGTTGTAACACAAGGGCAGAATCAGTGTACGGTTCCTTCGACTGCTGCCGTAGTCTCTTACGAAGCCCAGCTTCTATGAGAAGGCAGCATAGATTGAACAATGTGTTATCAAGATTCATAGAGTCTATAGGAGTTGGAACTCCATAGGGTTGGACTTAGTAGTCCCAACATAATAGTAGGGGCTGACGCCCGCAGAAATGAAGTTGCTCGATAGATAGTCCATAGAAAGTCGTGGCTTATAAAGAAACTTGTTGAGGCCAAAAGCATCTGTGATCAACTCTAATTAGTTTCCAATATAAATCATTGTAAATCACATAGCTCAACATTTCATTCAATCATATAAGCAAAGTAGCTTGAGAAAAATTACTATATATTTGGTATATCAACCACAGTCTAAGGCATCGCCACCTTGTTAACAAACCCTTTTACATTGTTCAGGGCTATAAGATTGAACAGTCTTAGATAAAGACATAGATTCTATCGGTAGCTCTTGACAAATTGGGGTCTCGTCCGGGATAGTTAACAGAAGGTATCATCAGCTGTGTGTTGACCGCTATATAGCTAAAATATGGACTACTAAAAGTGGATAACGTTAGGCAAAAGGCTGGGGCTGAAAGGCTCAGAGCTTTCAACATATGTTGAAAAGGAGGAGGCTGAATACCACGAAAGAGAAGAGCTTGCTCAGCGACGTGAGATGGAACGTTTCGAAGGCGAAGCTCAGCGTATAGAACGTGAAGCCCAAATTCGCAGGGATGAGCAAGAACGTGAAGCCCAAATTCGCAAGGAAGAGGTGCTACTTCAGAAGGAGCAGCAAGAAATCGAAGCTCGACGTCTTGATGAACAGCGACGATATGAGCTTGAGATGAAGGATAGAGAGATGGAAATTCTCCGTCTAAAGGCTTAGCTAGGTGACTAGGCTGCATCAACAACAGAGTTTGTGAACAGCAAGTCTGCGACCTAAGCTGCCGAAGTTTGAAGTGTCCAAAGATGATATGGACGCTTTGCCAAGAGCCAGAAGTGGGATGAAACCACATGGGCTGTGAGTTTAAGCTTAGCTTTCTATTAACTGGCAAAGGTTTGAAAGTGTATACTAGCATGCCTCCAGAAGAGGCCAACGATTACACAGCGTTAAAGAAAGCTGTGTTGAAACGCTATCAGCTGACCGAGGAGGGGTTCAGGCTGAAGTTCAGAGAGAACAAGCCATTACAGGGCGAAACTGTATTTCAGTTCATCGCTAGGCTAAGGAGATATTTCAATAGATGGACAGAGATGGCAGAGATGGATGATACATACAAAGCTCTGTCAGATCTATTGATTAGAGAACAATTCATTCAAAGTTGTTCTCAGGACTTGGCTTTGTTCATCAAGGAAAGAATGCCAAGATCGGTCGAAGATGTGACCAGGCTGGCCGAACAATATATAGAAGCCCATGGAGGGTCGATTACATATAACGGAAGTTCCAAGCCAAACCCTACGCCAAATAAGGCGGCCAAAGCAAATGACCAGAATAAGGAGATAACACAAAAGTCTAGCACAAATAATGCTAGACCGACGTGCTTCAACTGTAACAAAGTTGGTCATCTTGCACGAGACTGCCGATTTCGCGATGGGTCAAAAGGAAATCAAAAGAATGTGACAAATGACGAAGGCCGAGCAAATGACAAAACGATTTCAGCATTATGCATGCGCGCTTCTATAAACGAAAATATAGAGAACGGCCAACTGAAGCTAGCAAATGGCGAGTCAGTGCCAGTCATGACAGGAGCATGTACCATTGAGATGTTAGAAGGTGAGCGTAACTTAGACATACGAACAGGGTATGCCGGAGACAGAGAGGTGAGAGTCCTCAGAGACACAGGCTGTGAGCTAGCAGCAATCAGGAGGGAGTTTGTCCGTGATGATCAGTTGTCAGAAAAAAAACATAGTTATGATAACTATCGATGGCCAAGCTAAGACTGTTCCAAATGCTAAAGTAAGCATCAACACTCCATATTACAAAGGAGAGATTGAGGTCATGGTGCCAAAATCACTCATATGTGATCTTGTGTTAGGCAATATACCTGGTGTGCTTGACAAACCAGACCCAAACTGGATTAAGCATCAGGAACCAAACACCTCTATACTGGAGTCAAAAGTTGCTGCAGTCATGACAAGAGCCCAAGCTAAGAAAGCTGAGCAACCGATCAGCGCATTGAATGTCCCAACACCCTCTTGCAGCTCAGAGATCAATGTTGATTAAGTGAAACATCCTCAAAAAGAAGACACGTCGTTGAACAAACTATGGTAACACGCTTTGAGCAGCAAAGAGATGATGACCAAAGGTGGTCATAAATATAGATATGTAGACCGCAAAGATGTCTTATATCGGATATTTGAACAGAAGAGAGGTTCAAACATAGTTGAGACTATACAGATTGTAGTCCCAAGTACGTTTAGGAAAAGAGTTATGGAGCTTGCCCATGTGTCAATTGTTGGAGGGCACGTTTCTGCAAAGAAGACAGAAGATAGGATCATGACAAGCTTCTATTGGCCTGCCATTACTAGTGATGTAACTAGGTTCTGTAGCTCATGCGACACATCCCAGAAGACCATTACAAAGGGAAGGGTAACAAAGGTTCCGTTAGGCCAGATGCCTATCATTGATGTGCCGTTCCACAGAGTGGCTGTGGATCTCATTGGGCCAAACACGCCAGTATCCGATAGGCGAAATTGTTATATACTGACTGTGGTTGACTATGCAACAAGATATCCTGAAGCAGTAGCGCTACCCAGGATAGAAACAGAGCGAGTTGCTGAGGCATTGCTTGACATTTTCGCCAGAGTAGGCTTCCCAACTGAGATGTTAAGTGACAGAGGTTCCCAGTTCACCTCTGATATGATGCGGGGAAGTAAACAGACTGGTCTCAGTAAAACAGCTATTCACGACACCCTATAATCCAAAGTGCAACGAATTATGTGAAAGAATGAATGGGGTTTTGAAAGCTATGTTGAAGAAAATGTGCCAAGAAAGACCGAAAGACTGGGACAGATATTTGTCTGCTGTGCTGTTCGCATACAAGGAAGTTCCACAAGCGAGTACGGGGTTTTCACCATTTGAACTCCTGTATGGCCGAACCGTAAGAGGCCCGATGCAAGCTATTATTGACAGAGCAAGAAACACCAGAGGCTAGAAACACATATGAGTTTGAGTTAGATTCAAAGCAGCGTTTAGAAGAAACCTGCAAGGTAACCAGAGAAAGCCTTAAAGAATCACAGCAGAGCTATAAGCACCACTATGACAAGTCTTCTAGACCAAGAAGCTTGAAAGTGGGTGACAAAGTGTTGGTCCTTCTACCAACCAATAATAATAAGATGATGCTTCAATGGAAAGGTCCATATGAAGTGGTAGAGTTAGTCAATAAGATGGACTACATAGTGAAGGTCGAAAACAGGATAGCCACCTATCACATCAACCTACTGAAACGGTATGAAGAAAGAACAGATGTTGTCTCTGCAACCGTGGCTATCATTGAGCCGGAAAGTGATGAACATTTAGGTGCTGTGGACGATGAAAACCTACTGCAACTGCGAAATGTTACAGCGGGGGAAACATACAAAGATGTGCAAATAAACACAGAGCTGTCGCTTGAACAGAAGAACCAGGTATTAGAGCTCTTGAAAGAGTTCATCGACATATTCACAGAGCAATCTGGATGCACAACTTTGGCTGAACATAGGGTGGAGCTAACCAGCACAGCCCCTGTACGGGTAAAACAATACCCAATACCCTATGCGAAGAGGAAAGATGTGAAAGTAGAGGTTCAGGCTATGCTCAAAGCTAATATTATTGAACCAGCCACATCAGAGTATAACTCGCCCATAGTGATGGTGCGAAAGAAGGATGGCAGTAATAGGTTTTGTATTGATTTTAGAAAATTAAATGCCGTCACCAAGTTTGATACAGAACCTATGAGCATTATTGACGACATTATGGCTAAGCTCACAATCGATAAGTATTTTACAAAGGTTGATTTGGCCAAAGGCTACTGGCAAATTCCAGTTGCTGAAGACTATCGTCATTATACGGCATTTAAAACTGAGTCCGGAACTTATCAATTCCGAAAAATGCCGTTTGGCATGGTGAATTCGGAAGCTACATTTAATCGCATGATGCGTAAATTGCTCGCTGGCTGCCACAATACCGACAACTATGTCGACGAAGTTCTGGGGCATACAGCATCTTGGCATCAACACCTGGACATGTTGAGAGATCTGTTTGCCAGAATTAGAAGTGCAGGCCTAACAGTTAAGCCTTCTAAATGCCTTATAGGATATAGCAACATCGGATTCACCGGACACATGGTTGGTAACGGTCTCCTTCAGATGAAGGAAGAAAAGCTGGAGAAAATCTGTCAAGCTGAAGTACCAGCCACGAAGAGACTAGTTAGGGCATTTATGGGCTTTATGGGCCAGCTACTATTGGCGGTTCATTCCATCATTTTCTGAGACAGCCGCACCGTTGACTGATCTCACAAAGAAAGGTCAGCCAAACAAAGTAAACTGGGGCATGGCACAAGACAAGGCCTTTAAGTCACTGAAGGACCAATTAACGCGGGCACCGATTCTCCGTCTGCCTGATTTTGAAAGAAAGTTCATCCTTCAGCGTGATGCTTCAGAGAATGGCATAGGAGCTGCACTATTACAGCACCATAACGATGGCCTGTTTCCAAAAAGTTGCTCCCACGTGAACGAAACTATTCCGTGATAGAGCGTGAATGTTTGGCAATAGTATTTGGTAAACGAAAATTCCAGAAGTACCTATATGGTACACACTTTGTTATACAGACAGATCACAATGCTTTATTTTACATGCAGAAGAGTAAGATCGATAATAGCAAAATAATGAGGTGGGCATTATTTCTGCAAAACTACAACTTCAAAATACAGGCAATCAAATGTTCAGAAAACTTTCTGGCCGATTATTTAAGCAGACAGTAATCAGCCTTAAAACTCATTCATGAAACTTGAAAACGAAAGATCGTTTTCTTAAGAAGGGGGCTATTTGTCAGGAATGATTTTAATTCCCTGTTTGATTATATACACATATATAAATATACATGAAATCATAGATTCATGTATAATAATTGTAATGATTAGAGTAAAATTGATTTCATCACACAGATTGATGCTCTAACCATTCTGCTTGACATAGATAATGTCATTTTATAAAAATTATTAACATTAGTGAATTTTGTGATTTAAAGGCGTTTTGGTCTTAGGAAAACTTATGCGAACTTTTATCGTAGCTTGTAACCACTGTATTGTCAAATATAAGGTAAATATAAGTTCAACTTTTAGAGAAGAAGTTGTTTAAATGCAACAAGAAGGTTACTTAGTACGTAGTACAATAATAATGTTGTAACACAAGGGCAGAATCAGATATACAGTGTACGGTTCCTTCGACTGCTGCCGTAGTCTCTTATGAAGCCCAGCTTCTATGAGAAGGCAGCATAGATTGAACAATCTGTTATCAAGATTCATAGAGTCTATAGGAGTTGGAACTCCATACGGTTGGACTTCGTAGTCCCAACATAATAGTAGGGGCTGACGCCCGCAGAGTTGAAGTTGCTCGATAGATAGTCCATAGAAAGTCGTGGCTTATAAAGAAACTTGTTGAGGCCAAAACATCTGTGATCAACTCTAATTAGATTCCAATATAAATCATTGTAAATCACATAGCTCAACATTTCATTCAATCATATAAGCAAAGTAGCTTGAGAAAAATTACTATATAGTCGGTATATCAACCACAGTCTAAGGCATCGCCACCTTGTTAACAAACCCTTTTACATTGTTCAGGGCTATAAGATTGAACAGTCTTAGATAAAGACATAGGTTCTATCGGTAGCTCTTGACATTACCGTCACGGCGACAACGCCTAGCCCTGCAATTCCTGCGACGCACTGAGCTAGCCGGACAACCCTAAAAATTGTTGATCGGATAGCCCTGATATTCGCAACAATCACTGCATGACATCGGTAACGGGTTATTTAACTGACTACAGTACTGACTATATGTACGGGGAGACTTTTTACGACCGCCACACTGCACAAATAGCGCTACTGTGAATTTCAGATGATAGCAGGGAGCTATAAGGATTTTCACTTGAAACTATATAAAATCGTTATCGAAATATTCATTATCATCATTAAATGGTCGGATAATAATATTGAGCAAATCGACCTATAATAAACACATTTAGACGCGCAAAATTATGAGAATAAAGGTTAGTAATATTAGAAAAATACGACAATGTCATCGGCTCATAAAAATTTAATCATTATAAAAAATCAGTACCCTTTTTACATACCGTTACTACTGTATCAACACATTTATTACTATAGATTTAAAGTATATAAATAAATCAAATATGATTTGCAATCCTTCTTTCGTATATTAGAATAAAACAGTATCTTCAGCAAATAATAGCGAAATTAAGTTTGTCTTGTCTAACTAAACGTTTCTTCATTTGATCATACAAACAAGTATACATGTCATTTATGAAAAAATAAACAAAAAGAAAAGATTCTAAAAATATGCTAGTCAGAGTTATCCCTCTGAAATTATAACTATCATTTAAATCGGTTTTGGGGTTAAACGTATAAAATTGAATTTGAAAATGAGTATTGCAATGTTTTATTTGCAAGCATAAATTTCAACAATTTACATACAGCTGGCGATATTTATTTTTTACATGCTTTAAACGTTTCTGAAATTATCACATCTTCTCGACCACTCATGCCTATTTTTTAGGAAGATATAGCTATCAAGAAATCTTCTAAAAATCATTATTTAACTCTTCAATAACAAGGTTTTTTGATAATTCTTTTTCAACCTCGTTATTTAGAAAGACATCATTAAATTTTGCTTGTTGAATAAATTCTATTCCCGCATTTGAAATTCACAGTAGCGCTAATTGTGCAATGTGGCGGCCGTAATAAGTACCTTCGTAAATTAAGTCAGTAACGTTATTGTTTTCAGAAAAAATAATCCGTTACCAATGTCATTCAGTGATGATAACGTTTATCAGGGCTATCCGATCAACGGTTTTTGGAATTGTTCCGGCTTTTTCTGTACATAATTATTATAATATATTAATAATTATACTAAATGGAATTGTCAAGACATAACAAGGTCGCTCACTTTTTTCGGGATAGTTATTTCCATATTACAATTCATTTTAGATTTGGTACCTTTATTTATGAACAAGTTATATGCATTCCGATGGGTACTCATTGTGCACCCCTTGTTGCTGATCTGTTTTTATACTGTTATAAAAGACACCTTGTTATCTGTAGCTACCCAACATAAAGATGTCATTATTAGAGCCTTAAACAACACCTCGAGGTACCGTGATGAATTGTTGGTTATAGATAATAACCATTTTCCATCTCTGGTTAATGAAATTATCGTTATAAACTGCAACTTACATAAAAAGCGTACCTTTAGAAAAGCAAGCTAACTTCCTTGGTTCAAATCTTTTAAATGAATTGGTTACATCATTACTAAAATATATTATAAAAGAGATGACATTAATATAGTAAAGTTTCCCTTTAAAAGACGGCGACGTTCCACGTGCAACATCTTACGGTAAACCCTCGGGTTACCATTTGTGTTAATTGTTTGTGGTGTCTTTTTAGAAGTGATCATTTTATTAACCATGCTCTCTCCCTCTCTCTTCTTCCTGACTGTGTGAGAAGGCTGTTTTTTCTGAATGTGGCAATTCCTGAAATGCATATTTCACATGTTTTAATTTATGAACTTAAAAAGGTTGAACCAAGGTAAATCCAATTCCCATAGACCTCAATGTTAAAATCTCAATATTCAATGTTTTAACATGATATCTTTCATCTTAATTTCTAGACAACCATATATTGCCGTGAAGATCTACATTTCATCTATTCAAAAACACACAGGAAATAGGTAGTTAACTTACTTGTAAGAAAATTACTGATCTTTGACCGAACAGACCCTTTTTTAAAAGTATTGCAAATACGGTGCCAAAAATATACATCCTCTTAACCGGAACTAGTTCGCCTCTACCAAACGAGATATAGGCATGAAATTGCTTGCATTTATTTTCGTGACATGTTATTTCTGCAAACAAATCAAAAACAGGCCGATTTCTAACGGTTAAGAGGCCCCCAGATGAAGAGAAAAAAATAGCATATATTAAAACGGACTTCATTCGAATGGACCACGGAGGGATACAGCGTGATTTGGTGTAATTCAACCTATAAGAAAAACTTGATTTTCAAAATTTAATGATTATGATATTATTTCATTGTGTTATGTATTCGTATAAACTGTAGAAATTTCAACTTTATATCTGCTCTAAAACTCGATTTATAAGGGTTCAAAGAGGCCCGCCCATATATTAAAAAAACCTCAAATTTTCCAATATATATTTGTAAAATTGCTTATTTTCAGACATCTTTTTCAATTTTTATATTAAAAACAACTATTCATGATAAAAGAAACTTGTTGTGTCTGATTTTCAACACAAACACGTACTAATCCTATCTTTAGTACTAAGACGGAATCCCAAAAGCAACTAAATTGTGTAAAAGTTAATACCGAATAGGATCCGGTGCCCAAAATTAAATTTTTTTTCAATTCAAACACAAGATTTTTGTCAAATAATACTTTTAAACGTAAAACCCAATCAAACATAGCCGATTTCATGCACCGAAAAAAGTTTTGTCGACTTCGACATTTTCGAGGTTTTGAATCTTATAGGTTGAACCAAGGTAAATCCAATTCCCATAGACCTCAATGTTAAAATCTCAATATTCAATGTACATTTAACATGATTTCTTTCATCTTAATTTCTAGACAACCATATATTGTCGTGAAGATCTACATTCCATCTATTCAAAAAACACACAGGAAATAGGTAGTTAACTTACTTGTAAGAAAATTACTGATCTCTGACCGAACAGACCCTATTTTAAACGCGGTATCGCAAATACGGTGCCAAAAATATACATCCGCTTAACCGGAACTAGTTCGCCTCTACCAAACGAGATATAGGCATGAAATTGCTTGCATTTATTTTCGTGACATGTTATTTCTGCAAACAAGTCAAAAACAGGCCGATTTCTAACGGTTAAGAGGCCCCCAGATGAAGAGAAAAAAATAGCATATATTAAAACGGACTTCATTCGAATGGACCACGGAGGGATACAGCGTGATTTGGTGTAATTCAACCAAAAAAAAATAAAATGCAATGTAAATTTTACCAAGTTATTCGTTAAAATCATGTTTAAATACAAAAAGAAAAGTTACCACCACGTTATTCTACAGCGCTCTGCATGCCTTGCGATTAACCCATCTACAGTTAATCATTATGCTTACCACTTTGGTTGCACGACAGTGGCAAGGGTGTAGGAGTTGATGATGGTTGATGGGGAAATCTTGTACAAGAACCTCGATTTATTTCTTTTATCCCTGTCATCTTTTTCTTGCTGATTTGACTCCAGTAGCTCTTGGCTCAGAAAGATCATTAGGAACTCGCATTTTTGCGTTACAAAGCTATTAACTTCTTATGTTTTATACGTTTGTATACCTTTGCATGCAACATTATCGAGCTGATGGGTGGGTTGGAGTCATTTCATCAAA
>JAZAYU010001593.1:0-21911 GCA_038501625.1 Corbicula japonica | reverse complement strand
CAAGAGATATAAATTATAAATGGCGTGCTGTCACAAATCAATAGGACTTGCAATCGTTTATAAAATAAATAGTGTTCTGAAGGTAAGTATTGATGTTGTGTGTTAAGTAATATAAACATGTAATTTCATTAAACAATATTGATCAAGCTTATTAAATTTTCGAATTGTAAGTCAACTAATCTAAATTTACTTCATAGGATGGTTAAGGTTTTTAGATGTTTCATAACTTAGAGTTTTTACCCCCATCCTAAAATAAGAGCTCTCGTTATCGTCGTAGAGAAGTATATTTACAAAGTTCCCTTCTGACATTATTCCCTTCTAATTGGTATCGGCAGTTTTTCGACAGAAAGCCTTTTGTAATTCGCACAAGTGATTTTTTTAATTCGTTCCGCATCGTTATAGATTTTCCAAGAAGTCTTTCATAGAACATTACTTTCATAAAGTTATCATTCTTCTTTTCTATATAAGGTTATAGACCACTAAATATTGGTGACCAGGCGTCTAAATGATTTTGTGCAGGGAATTTGCGGACCAGTAACAGGAAGTCAAGCCTGATTGGTAGAAAATGAAAAAAATAATATTTTAAAAAGAACATTATTTTGATAAAATATAATGATTTTGTAGTAATTTGAATACAAATAGTATGAAATTAATAATAAATGAAAAGTGCAATTCAACTTTAAAATAAGCTATCATTTTTGACAGAATGTAAACAAAAGTTCCGCAGAGACTGGGGTGATGCACTTCTGGCTAAAATGCCGAACAAGTTTATTGGTCATGCTATGGTAGAATTGGTATTTGATGGTGTCTCTAGGTTGGTTCTCTTGAGAACTGTAAGATTTTAAGGGCTTGACCCAATAGTAAATTCAGAAATTGATGAAAAGTTATAATGGAAGTCTATGGAAAATGATTTGGTGGTATATAACCTAAATATGAAAATGAAAGTAAACAGACCATCTTCACAAGGCGCCATATTTAAAATAGAATTTTTATAAATTGTATTTGCTGTCAGTCTGGGGACCAAAGTGGAGATTTTCTGCACAATGAGATAGGTAAACAACTGTAATAAGTCTTGATTGGATCATTTGATCTGACTGAATACTGAAATAGGTCCATTTTGCATATCTATAAAGTGAGAGGTCTGGGTGCAATACAGAGAGGGACTTCTTTTGTATTATTTTCTCATAATGAACCTGCATATGGCATATTTGTGTGAGAAAATATGTCGCGAATGAACATTTGTTTCTAATTTACGCGTAAAAGGGGAAAGTTTTGGCTCAAAGTTAGTTGTCGGCTTTATTGTAACAATTAGAAGTTAGTAAAGATGAAGGAAATTTTGGCCAATATGACCTTATAAGATGCAAATTTGTAAGTAGCTCATTTCACTTAAGCCAAAATAGTCAGCTTTATTTGAAAAAATATATCTTTAGTGTGTATCAAAATGCATTTAAATCAGTGAATTGCTGTTTTTGAGTTAACTTAGGGGCCTTGCGGAACCCACAGCTCTGTTTTAGATTTATGAATGACACAAATGTTGAATTAAAATGTGAGTCTGTATGTCTAAAAGTGTCTAAACAAGTCTCATATTTGGTCATTGTTGTAATAAATCATCATTTAAACAAAATCTGATGTTTAATTTATCAAAAAGTTGTAAATTTTACAGATAATACGTAAAATATAGCAATTGTGGGTAAAGGAGTTATCTCCCTTTGATTGAGAATTGTAAGTTATGTATATTCAGACAACTTCCAGAGGCCTACTGACTATCTTTCACATAAAATCACCAGAGATTTAAGCATTTTTTGTGGTATTTCTAGACATAATTGTCATTTAGAAAGGATTTAAAGCAATAATGGATAGAGTTGAGGGGTTGGAGACCAGCACTACTCAAATAAAGCTCATTAATGCAGAATTTTCCATACTCAGATGTAGCCATAGGCAAATGGATGTATCTGCCATAGGAATTTTTGCATATTTTTACTATTTGTACATATTCCATGCAAAATTATCAGCTTTTTGTATTTTGGTGTCATAAGTTAGTCACATTATGGTTCTAAATTTGCCTAGTAGCTCTATTGTGGCCTCTATTTGGTTAAGTATAGCCTCCTATTTAAGGCATGGCTTTTAGTCATAGTTGCAGAAGCACACATTTATAGCTTTTAATCATATATAAATTTGATTTATTGAGGTTTTGAAGTTATATTCAGTTTCATATTCATAAAGGCAGTCTTACAATAGCTCAAAAATGGTGATAAATGTTGAAATTTTCAAATTTTTTTTGTAGGGGGTGGGGTAAAACAAATTGCTGTTTAAAAAAGAAAAATGAGGCCAAGCCAAAAAATATTAGTGCAACTTGTTATAGACATGTTAAGATCTTATGTGTGCAAGTTTTAAGACATCTGTGGGAAAACTAAAATTGTTGTGAATTTTTAGGTACCATTTTTTACTATTAAAATCTATAGTAGTATAATTGCATGGAAATGAGCAGTGAGTGCTTGTATAAGAATTAAGCCTTTGGGCTGAATTGGGGAGAATGACAGACAAAAAAGGTATTTTTTATGTTCAGAATACTTTGTTTATTTGGATAAAATAGAAAATAGTCAAAACATAAAATTCAAACATGCATGTTTAGGTTATAGACCACTAAATATTGGTGACCAGGCGTCTAAATGATTTTGTGCAGGGAATTTGCGGACCAGTAACAGGAAGTCAAGCCTGATTGGTAGAAAATGAAAAAATTAATATTTTAAAAAGAACATTATTTTGATAAAATATAATGATTTTGAAGTAATTTGAATACAAATAGTATGAAATTAATAATGAAAAAAAGTGCAATTCAACTTTAAAATTAGCTATCATTTTTGACAGAATGTAAACAAAAGTTCCGCAGAGACTGGGGTGATGCACTTCTGGCTAAAATGCCGAACAAGTTTATTGGTCATGCTATGGTAGAATTGGTATTTGATGGTGTCTCTAGGTTGGTTCTCTTGAGAACTGTAAGATTTTAAGGGCTTGACCCAATAGTAAATTCAGAAATTGATGAAAAGTTATAATGGAAGTCTATGGAAAATGATTTGGTGGTATATAACCTATAACCCGATGAACAAAAGTTTTAAAACTCTTGATGCTTCTTCTCTATCAAAAACTGTTACTTATATCTATGATATCGTCTGTATGATGTTGTTTCTTTCTTCATTACGTTACCTTTTCTATCTGAGTTTCACTGTTTCTATGTGGGATATAGTGTCACGCTAAAGCTCTAACTGTCTACCTGTGAGATGTTTTGTGTTTTCTTACAAACCCGTTTCGTGTTGCTCAAGCGTCCAGCTGTCTCTGAGATTTTACGTTGTACAGTTTTGTATGTCTGCTGGTAGTGAATGAAAGCATTTGAACGATGTATGTTCATTAAAATTTGCTTGTTTAAACGTTATACATAAAGTTAGAGAAATCTCCAATTTAACATGTATCGCTTTGAGATTTTATTAACACTAAAACACTAAACAAAATTAATATTAGATCCTTGTACGACATCTTGTCCTACTTTTAAATTTATTTAAGATTTAAACACTCGGTAATTTTCCTAAACTGTCGAATTTATTGTGGATTAGAGATGAGGAAACCACAACTATTACTTGTGAAACAGCCGAAAAAGAAGTGATGCAAATGAGGTCCGATGCTAAATATGTAAGAGAAGTACATGTAGATGATCAGTTTGCAAGATAATTAACATTTAAATGAAATATACATCGTTGTATGCATTTAGAAACATTAACACAGGAATAGAGTTGATAGTTATGGTTAGTTCAATAATTTGTGAAGGTGAACATCATTTAAATTACTTATATTAATTTTTCAATGGTTTATGTGGAACAGAAAATGGGAAGAGAGTAGACGACATAAATTCCTTTACTATATATTATACTTTTAGACTCGCTCCATGTCCAAAAATCGATAGACGTTGTTACATGTAACCTATTTTATTTTGAGAATATGGCCTAAATAACAATTCGTGCATGTTTTTAAACAGAAAGTACGACACATATTTATTAGCATTTCTAAAGGATTAACACGGATATCGCGTTAATTAGTATGTTATAATGGTGCAATAACTTATTTAACAATTGAAGTGCCCGAACCTTATCGGTTTATGCAAAATGTTGAACAACGAAGTGGATTCTATACATATATTTATATATATATATATATATATATATATATATATATATATATATATATACACCTGGAAAAAAGTTAAGCACCCCCTATTTGTTTTCCGTTTATTTTTAACATATTAAATCAAAATTTAATAATTTTAGGTTTCAAATTTTCTTCACTATATTGTTAAAGGGATGAAAGCATTCAGGTTAGAGGCTCGGTTACATCAGGAATGGCGACGGATAACGCAGCAGCAGATCAGAAGGCTTACAGGCAGTATGCGTAGGAGGGTTGCAGCAGTTATCCAGGCAAATGGCGGATACACCCGATATTGACATTTATCTGTGATACGAATTTTGTTATGATGATAATTGATCTACTGAAGTGAAAAATGAATTAAATTCAGTGTTTATGAACTCTGTATGACAATACTTGTGAAGGACTGAGATATTGTGAAAAAGTCATATGAATTTCAATGATCTCATTTGTTAATAAAATTTTGTTATTTTTTTATGATATTGTTTTATTCTGACACATAATGATCAATATTATCCAAAG
The DNA here is from genome assembly GCA_038501625.1 of Corbicula japonica. Taxonomy (NCBI): domain Eukaryota; kingdom Metazoa; phylum Mollusca; class Bivalvia; order Venerida; family Cyrenidae; genus Corbicula; species Corbicula japonica. The sequence goes on along the minus strand of JAZAYU010001593.1, from coordinate 17,198 downwards.
TAGTTCACAGAAAGGAAAAAACACATGACAATTTCACATTGTGAAACTTTGAATATAGGTGGGTTGAAAAAAAAGTCGGGGGTGCTTAACTTTTTTCCAGGTGTATATATATATATATATATATATACAGAAATATCGTCAGATATGGGGTCTCTGTAATAAACCTTAATCAGGGGTTGTATATATATACTAAGAAATGTGGTAAGTTACGGGTCTTACTTCGATATTATACCTATATGTGTGGTTCTATAAAAGTTACGGGGTATATATGGTACCCCGCTAATTAAATGTCATTTCTATGCACTATCTGACCTTGTAAGTACTATAAGCTGTAATATAAAAATTTGGTTTATGATAAAAAAAAATTTCGGGTTTTTTTTTATAGACCGAAAATAAATTTCGATAATAAACCGTGTTACGGGAATAAAGTTTATCGTACTTAAGAAGTCCGAATATGCATAGAAATGGCATTGAAAATTACGGGGTACCATATATACCCCATTACTTTATAGCACCTCACATAAAGGTGTAATATCGAAATTAGACCCGTAACTTACCACATTTCTTAGTATATATATATATATATATATATATATATATATATATATATATATATATATATATATATATATATATATATATATATATATATATATAACTTAGTAACTAAACATGCACAAACTTGTGCAAATGACATGATCTACCTTAAGTAGATATAGTTATCTATATAAACAAATACTCGTAGATAATAAAAGCAATATATATGCAATGCTGCACTTACAAATATCAAAAGATATAATTAATAAATGGCGTGCTGTCACAAATCAATAGGACTTGCAATCGTTTAAAAAAAAATAGTGTTCTGAAGGTAAGTATGTATGTTGTGTGTTAAGTAATATAAACATGTAATTTCATTAAACAATATTGATCAAGCTTATTAAATATTCGAATTGTAAGTCAACTAATCTAAATTTACTTCATAGGATGGTAAAGGTTTTTAGATGTTTCATAACTTAGAGTTTTTACCCCCATCCTAAAATAAGAGCTCTCGTTATCGTCGTAGAGATGTATATTTACAAAGTTCCCTTCTGACATTATTCCCTTCTAATTGGTATCGGCAGTTTTTCGACAGAAAGCCTTTTGTAATTCGCACAAGTGATTTTTTTAATTCGTTCCGCATCGTTATAGATTTTCCAAGAAGTCTTTCATAGAACATTACTTTCATAAAGTTATCATTCTCCTTTTCTATATAACCCGATGAACAAAAGTTTTAAAGCTCTTGATGCTTCTTCTCTATCAAAAACTGTTACTTACGAGGGTTGTCCCAATAAATCGTAGACTTCTTGAATAAAAAGAAAACTACTAAAACTATCTTTTAGCAAATTTCACTGTTATTTAAGACATCATTCAGTAACAAGTATGCTGAATTTCAAAGAAAAATCTACTAAAATAAAGAAATTACATACACTTTATTAAACAGTGATAGGGATCGGCGGCGCACGTCACAGAGCATCATGATTCGGAAATCAAAAATTTACTTTAAACAGTTAATACATTACACAGCGCAATATTAGCCGCAAATTGTTTATGTTGCCTTAATTGGTGATCATTCTGAAATCAATCCGCAAATTTTCAAAAAGTTGCCATAATTTGTATAAGATTAGTGCTTGTTTAATGCTAATGAGTAAATATTAATTTCTAACGAAAATCGCGACGTTTGAAAAAAAAGCAACATATGCATATCAGGAATCGCCACACTCAAAAAACACAGCCTCCCCACGCAGCGAAAAAGAAGAGAGGAAGATAGAGAGAGCGCATGTTTTATATATGTATGTCAATTCAAATAAGACGCCACAAACAATTAATAAACAAGAGAACCTTTGGGGATACCGCCTTGGAACGGTCAGTGGCAAAACAAATTGCCACTGGGGGTTTAAACCAGGTTCTAGGGTGCACCAACCTCACACTTGCCCCAACAGGTTCTCATATCACAAAACAAGTACAAATTGTCTTGGTGAAATAACTCCAACCCACCCATCAGCTCAACAATGTTGCATGCAAAAGCATACAAACATATTAACATAAGAATTTAATAGCATTGCAAAGCCAAAGGGCCGCGGCTCACACTTTGATCATCCAATATTGTGATTAAGCGAATTGACGCCAAAGACGCGCTTAAGAAATAAAAAACAAGTTGAATGCATCCTCATATCAAGAGCGTTGTTATAAAAAAGGGGCACTGAAAGTTTTCGCATGGTGAAAAGCAAATAATACTCGGAAAAGGTCATCCACCGTACACGCCAGAAATCGCTCCGGTAGACGTTGTGTACTTTCGGGCTCATAGGTCGCAAATTTGAGATCTGCAGCGAGATTAGAAAGCTTGGCCTTCAACAAAAGTCTTCCAACAGAGTGTTACATTAATTTATTTAATAGCCGGGAGATCAGACACCGTGAGTCTATTAAACATGCTGAAGAGTTCTTCATGAAACATGAATCATTCTTCATGTTCAATGTCATGATGAACATTTGTGTCAAGTTATTTTGAAATCAATCTATTCCTAACAAAGTTACGGCCCGGACAAGATAATTTTATTTTTAGTAAAAGTGACCTTGACCAACAGACAAGGGCATGGTACGCGATACAGAGCCTGTCATGGTAAACACTTGTATCAAGTTATTTTGAAATCCCTCCATTTATAATGAAGTTACAGCCCAGACAAAAAATTTCTATTTTTAGTAACAGTGACCTTGACCTTGGACCTTCAGGCTTTGGTATTGTGCCGACAAACTGCCTTGTCATAGTGAACATTTGTGCAAAGTTATTTTGAAATCCCTCCATTGATAACAAAGTAACACAGCCCGGACAAGAGAATTCTATTTTTAGTAACAGTGACCTTAACCTTTGACATACAGGCATGGGCATGGTACGTGATACACCGACATGTCATGCTGAACATTTGTGTCAAGTTATTTTGAAATCCCTCCATTTATAATGAAGTTACAGCCCAGACAAGAACATTCTATTTTTAGTAACAGTGACCTTGACCTTAAACCTTCAGGCTTTGTTATTGTGCGGACAAACTGCCTTGTCATAGTGAACATTTGTGCAAAGTTATTTTGAAAACCCTCCATTCATAACAACGTAACAGCCCGTACAAGAGAATTCTATTTTAAGTAACAGTGACCTTGACCTTTGACCTACAGCATGGGCATGGTACACAACAGATCGCCCTGTCATGTTGAACATTTGTGCCAAGTTATTTTGAAATCCTTTTATTCATAACAAAGTAACAGCCCAGACAAGAAAATTCTATTTTTTGTAACAGAGACCTTGACCTTCGACCTAAAGGCTTGGGCATGTACGTGACATACCGTCTTGATAGGGTGAACAATTACTAAGCTATTTAAAAATCAAATAAGAAATAACAAAAGTTACAGAGCGGACAAGATTTTGCAAGAAAATTCTATTTTTAGTAACAGTAACCTTGACCTCGGACCTAGAGGCATGGGTATTGTCATGACAGACCGCCTTGTTATGGTGAACATTTGTGCCAAGTTATTTTGAAATCACTCCATTCCAAACGAAATTAAGGGCAAAGTGTATATTTTTCTTTACACAAAATGTAAGTGAAAAAGGGGCATAATTTGAAAAATATTGGAAGCAGGGTTATGGGTCTTGTTGGTTATGATGTAGATTTTGATGGTGAAAATATATTTCAAGTTTCAAGGCAGTATCTCAAGTAGTTTTAAAGTTATGGGCAATATGCATATTTTGCTTAACACAAAATATAAGAAACAATATATATTCCTATTAAAACTAATGTAAATGGAAGTATCAAAGGGCCACGGATTCTGAACGGAACATGTAAGAGCGAAACCCCACCTTCATGCACAACAACATCAGGCTGAGCATTGTGGTAAAGTTTCATCAAATTCCCAGCAGAGGTGTAGGAGGAGTTGCGTTCACAAGATATATTCCTATTAAAACAAATGTTAATGAAATTATCAAATGGCCATAACTTCTGAACGGAACATGTAAGAACAAAACCCCACCTTTATGCACAACAACATATCAGGCCAAGCATTGTGGTAAAGTTTCATTAAATTCCCACCAGTAGTGTAGGAGGAGTTGCGTTCACGAGATATACTCCATTAAAACTAATGTAAATGGAAGTATCAAAGGGGCATAACTTCTGAACGGAACATGTAAGAGAGAAACCCCACCTTCATGCACAACAACATATCAGACTAAGCATTGTAGTCAAGTTTCATTAAATTCCCACCAGTAGTGTAGGAGGAGTTGCGTTCACGAGAATATCGGACGGACGGACGAACGGACGGATAGGAGCAACTCTTAATGCCTGTCGCCATTTCATGGCGGGGGCATAAAAACGTTCATTACTCATTATGTAGAAATATTTTAACAGTAATGGAAATTACCGTTATGTTCAGTTAATAATTTGTTAGCATTATCTATATAATTCTGGTGAATTTATATGCGAATGTCTTTTCACAATCACACGGGCCTTAAATCATCCCCCAGTGAATGACGGCTTGATGTTTTGTTATACATGTACGTGCAGTTGCACATGAAAAGCGTATGTAATTATACAATATAAATTGAGAAGGCTGTACCTTTCTCTTCAAAGAATTCAAACTTGCAACCGCAATATATATAGCTTTCAGATAATGTAGAATAAGGTAACCTCACAGGCAATAAATAGTATAGAGGCAATTATATACTTTGCAATACTGTGTGTTAAATTGGAATTTTCATATTATGTTTTTGTGAAATCACAGATTACAGTAAATGGGTAGGGCACATTTCCAATTGTAGTACTACCCTTACGGTATAAATATATACAATTCAACTTGAAACTTGAGCATGTTGAAAGGTCGATAAAAGGTATTGATTATCATTCACGCGTTCATGTTTAAGCAGGTAGTGTCGGCTTTAAATCGGTAAGTGTTTCCTCTTATTTCGCTTTAGGAAACTTTTTTTAAGATTTAAAGCATTTAGTTTCGATGATTACTCGTGTTGGCATTTATAATGATGTTTTGTGTTGCTAAGTTTTTGTAAATTTATGTTAATAGAAATTTAGGTAATGTTTCGACCTATTTATTTTTCTTTACTGTTCTAACGAGTCATAACATGTGCAAAGTAAGGATATATTAGTAACATTAATTTGTGCTATGTTTCATTTAACGGCATCTTGAGGTTACTGAGATTTTGATAATTTTCTTTTTTATTTTTTTTATTTTTTATCGATGAACAAACAAGAAGTATTATAGTTGAACTTAACAATGTAAAATGAAAGAAAGATTTCTACATTTGTGTGAACTATTTGAAACTATGAAAAGGAAACTTTGAAAGCAACCGAACACGAAAAATGTGAAAATATTGCAGGCTCGGCTTGATTTAGCCTGTTCATATAGCTATGTTTTCAATCACAATACCACCAGCCATAGATGTTTTGTTCATACGATTACACGTACAAAGAATTTCCCTTTGTTAGGTACCTGATGCATTTTATAGCTGAAGAGTTTCTTAACTGGGTACTTATTGGTTTATGTGCTATATAACCATTATATTCTGTGGAAATACATATCAAACCTTAATAATACATTTCTTATTTTCAAATTAAAAACAAAAAAAAACCTGAATGCGTCTAACCTTCCTCCGGCTAGATCAGCATAATATAGCGACCTACTTTCGTCCGGCTGGCGCACTATTATTTAGCGACATGCCTTCTTCCGGCTAAAACACTATGATATAACGACCTACCTTCGTCCAGCTAGTGATCTATAATATAGCGACTTGCCATCGTCCGGCTAGTGCACTATAACATTGCGACTTGCCTTCGTCCGGCGTGTGTACTATAACATGACGATTTTCCTTCGTTCGGCGTGTGCACTATAACATGGCGACTTGCCTTCGTCCGGCGTGTGCACTATAAAATGGTGATTTGCCTTGCTGGCGTGTGCACTACAACATGGCGATTTGCCTTCGTCCGACGTGTGTTATATAACATGGCGATTTGCCTTCATCCGACGTGTGCACTATAACATGGTGACTTGCCTTCGTCCGGCGTGTGCACTATAACATGGCGATTTGCCTTCGTCCGGTGTGTGCACTATAACATGGCGATTTGCCTTCGTCCGGCGTGTGCACTATAACATGGTGACTTGCCTTCGTCCGGCGTGTGCACTATAACATGGTGACTTGCCTTCGTCCGCCGCGTGCACTATAACATTGTGACTTGCCTTCGTCCGGTGTGTGCACTATAACATGGCGATTTGCCTTCGTCCGGTGTGTGCACTATAACATGGTGACTTGCCTTCGTCCGCCGCGTGCACTATAACATGGTGACTTGGGTTCGTCCGGTGTGTGCACTATAACATGGCGAATTGCCTTCGTCCGGTGTGTGCACTATAACATGGCGATTTGCCTTCGTCCGGTGTGTGCACTATAACATGGTGACTTGCCTTCGTCCGGCGTGTGCACTATAACATGGTGACTTGCCTTCGTCCGCCGCGTGCACTATAACATGGAGACTTGCCTTCGTCCGGCGTGTGCAATATTCCACGGTGATTTTCTTTCGTCCGGCGTGTGCAATATAACATGGCGACTTGCCTTCGTCCCACGTGTGCACTATAACATGACTTTTTGCCTTCGTCTGGCGTTTGCACCATAACATGGCGATCTGCCTACCTCATGGGTGTTCACTAAAATGGCGACTTGCCTTCGTCCTTCGTCGACTAGCTCAGTATTAACCAGACCACTCTCAACCTTTAGCTGATAATAACATTTCTTTAAATGGTTTGCCAACTCATTATATGTTAAACAAAACAGGTTAAGTCTTCTATAAGTAATAAACTAACTTACTCACTTTCAGTCGTGAGTAAATCAATTATTCACTAATTACATGTGCCTTTTCAACAACAAACACCGACAATTTAGGATATGGGTATTTATATTTGACAGCATTTCAATAACAGTAAAGAAAAAAATATAAGAAATCGTCACTTTTTTCCTGTATAAGCTGATAACACTGTTTATTATTGATCACTTGGTTTGCAACAATGTTTGTGTATATAGTGTTCGTATTTCCTTGCTATGTCTGTTTGGGTCCAGTTGCCTGTTTGGGTATCAGGTAATGTTCGACGTTTAAGCCAAATCGAAACATGTGGGTTGCAACAAAGCTCGTCCTAGTCGGTAACGATACTCCAGAAACTGTAAAATACTAACATTCAATTGAGAAAAATATAAATAAAACTGACAGTTTAAAACGACTAGCTAATTTGCATTATGCCGCAGCATTTTGTGATGCGCATCTAAAAGAAAGACCAATATTAATAAGTTATATATCACAACGATGAAGCACCGAAGGGCGGGCGGGCGGGAAACTGTACACAAACTAAATAAGTGACGCTGTCAAATATAAAACCTCGAGCGATACTTTAAAACACAAGCAGCCTTTATATAGGCAACACGAGAAAAACGAGAGGCGGGAAACTATGATCATAACAGGATAAACCGGACCAGATATCTTTGCGCACAATAGACTATCCACACAGCAATCGTAACATGTAAAACGTGAATAATTTTATATGGTTTGTTCATAATTGCTATCGTTTTTTGCTTTTATCGTGAGCAACTTTTGTCCACCAAACTAGTTATATGTAATTTAAGTTATAAGAACAGATAAAAAAGGGTATGACTATATGTAAACAACTATGATAAAGACTGTCGAATAAAAAATGAATTTATTTTATTGTGTCTCCTGCTTCATGTATCTTCATAATTCTATTGTCTCGCCGCGTAAATTGTTATTTCAATATAAATATATACAGCATGGCTAGTAATTACTAGGATATACTTACCCTATTCCACCGTATTAGTTATTGGCACTGGTGATATTATTTTCAGTCAGATGAAGATGACATATATTTTCCAAAATACATAACATGTCTAAAAACACAATATATTTGGTGTTATATAGGCTATTGAAAAACAACACAGCCTTAGATTGTTGAAAATAATTTTACATTCTTCTTGTGTTGTTAAGCACGTGTCCACTATGATCAAAATCTTTAATAAACGATAATGTTTACAAGAAATTCTTTATTTTAGAATTGATGAACAAAATGCAACAATCAATACCTTACGTAGAGAGATATTTCCTAACAAGGATAATATACAAGCTATATTGGAAACGGAATATTCAATCCAATGATAAATGATTAGTCTAACAGCTGACCGGCTGACCTGGAATGTTGAGATGTGCATTTGGTTGTTAAATATAAAAAAACTTGTCTTGATTTGGAAAATCAACAACAAACAGAAACACAAACATAATAACTAATCGTAATTACCAATGGCAGGCCGGGTTTCCACTTCAACAAAGAAAGAATTTAAGAATTGGCTAAAGGGAGCGTTGGCTCTTCACTTTACCAAGGATGGTCTGACAAATTTTGTCAGTGCTGAGGTTGATCGGCATCACCAGCGCTTGCTGCAGCTTGTACCGGCAGCAAATATACTAAATACATGCCATTGTAAGATCAGAAGCTTACCACAGTGTACAAGAAGTACTAACCATGGTCATATTGTTCCTGGCACGGGAGAGATGTGTTCCCGAGGTGTTTGCAATACTCTCATGGACGCTATTTGCAAAGATCATAGATTTAGAGTACCATCGTGGATAAATACAGATCCTCAGAAATGGTGTACCGACGCATTCGAGGTAGTTAAATGTTTTTTTCCACCGTACGGATATTCTCACACAACATCTCTCTTAGAGATAGACTTCAACGGGATCGTGTCGGTGATCATCAATAACTTGTCTTTTTCAACACTAATACACGACAACTTGGAAGCGGAACCTAACGTCTGCACAAAGGTATAATTCGATTCATGTAAAAACATTATCAGGCATATATATATATATATATATATATATATATATATATATATATATATATATATATATATATATATATATATACAGAAATATCGTCAGATATGGGGTCTCTGTAATAAACCTTAATCAGGGGTTGTATATATATACTAAGAAATGTGGTAAGTTACGGGTCTTACTTCGATATTATACCTATATGTGTGGTTCTATAAAAGTTACGGGGTATATATGGTACCCCGCTAATTAAATGTCATTTCTATGCACTATCTGACCTTGTAAGTACTATAAGCTGTAATATAAAAATTTGGTTTATGATAAAAAAAAATTTCGGGTTTTTTTTTATAGACCGAAAATAAATTTCGATAATAAACCGTGTTACGGGAATAAAGTTTATCGTACTTAAGAAGTCCGAATATGCATAGAAATGGCATTGAAAATTACGGGGTACCATATATACCCCATTACTTTATAGCACCTCACATAAAGGTGTAATATCGAAATTAGACCCGTAACTTACCACATTTCTTAGTATATATATATATATATATATATATAAATCAGACAAAAGGCACGGGGTATTTATACTCACATAATATTTATTTATTTTCAATCATATATTATAATTCAATTAAAAACACCCACAGTTAATGTTATACTTACAAAAATGCCAACATTATAAAATATCAAGTGTGCTGAAATACAACACTTTCAGAAATTAGTGAGTACTTTCAACAATATTTCCGAAAATTTAAAATAGGATAAAATGTATGAACATCAAACCTGATAATTGACGACTGGAAACTGAAACAGTTTTCATACAGAACACATAATTATAACACCGTTGTTCAGATCATTATTGACTACGAACAATTCATACATGTATAAAGTCCACTATACAGATTGGAAATCATGTAATGATGACAACACAATTATCAGTGTCAGAATGTGCCTCAAAATGGAAGTAAAAAACGAGCTATGTTCAGGATGTACAAATAATGCAATTTATATTCATCGTAAATAATACTGAACTAATTTGCCGTCATAATATTCGAATTATTTACATTATACATGTACATGTGATTATTATAGGCCCGGAAGGTAGGTCGTGAAATTCGACACACAGCAGATCACTTACTGTCTGACAGTGATCTCAGAGACTACATTGATGATCTCATCAACCTTCTATGTGACCCTGCCTGCTTACTGAACGATCCTTCGGCGAAGGACGCTGTCAGAAAACTTAGAATGGTATGCTTTTATTCTGCAAACATCCATTAAACAAAAATCACGAGTGTGTTTTGAAATTTATATCTCTTGATATCAAACAATACACATATGTAATACAGCCGCCTTGATTTGATGTATTTCTTGGAGCAGAAAATACCCTCACAGCATTCAATCCAATTTTATTGTCTGATAATCACGAGTAATACCAATAATAATATTAACACTGATTCAAACTACGTGGCAGATTTTTACGGCCGACACACTTCAAACAAAGCATCTTAAAGTAGAATATCGTCCAGAGCGGTATACCGGTATTTACTATCGCGTTACTGGTGAAATAAAAAACAGAGAATTTAACAGTTGAAATAAAAACACAAAATAACAAGTACACTTTCGCCGAGTAAATCCTTCAATTCACTATTATTCTCAGAAATAACCGATGTATCAGATTTCTTAAGAAATCGCAGGATACTTATGTTTCGATTCGTCTAAATGATATTCATTACTGTATAATAAACACTAAGTCTGAGTACATACTGTTGATAACTCAATAATTTATTCATGGGTAAATAACTGTTACTCAGTTGTTGTTGTTGTTTTTCCAGAAAATAACATATTAGATAGTTTTAACAATTAACAACAACTCTCAAACAACTTTTAATAGAATTGAATGTTTGAGAAATGTTTGAGCAGATGTCACATTTATACTTTGCATACATGACAACGATTAACGGTAATTGTTACAGTAATTATTTACCCCCATCTGCATTGTGAAACGGATTATTTCGCACATGTCGACTCCAGTTTTAAGTTTGAAAAAGAGATAAATTGTTTGCGATTTAATTTTTGCTGTTTTTTTTCTGCTGGATACACACTTTGGTACCGGCTCTCCCAAGTACAGGTGGCACTCCTACATACAGCTCATGGTAACGAATTTCATAGGAGATGTGGTGTAAGTATTTCTTTTATATCTCCGGAAATTCATAACCTTCTAAAAGATTAAACATATCAGCGCTCTGGTGAATAAATAATGACTATGTTCTGCAAGTGTCACAACATTTCATCTTAAAATAAACAAGTCAAGGCAAAGAAATCAAAAATATTATTAGCATATTCTTAAAGAACATTGCTAAATAACATACATAACATAATGTATGGCATGTCGTGGAAATAAATACATGACAAGAATGCAAGAAAAACAAAATAACACAATATAGGAAAACAATCAAACATAAATATTAGGTAAACTATAAAATGTATTTTGTTATAACAACATATAAAATTATTATCAAAGAAAAGTGTGTTTAATAACGTGGAAAAAAATCTTTAGGTTTCAGCAAAATTCAAACGTTTCTTTTATTGGTTGCTAGTGATAAGTACATAGCAAGATTATACAATATCTTTTTATTAGTACATGACAAAAGATTTATAAATGAATTGATATTTGGCCAATGCCTATTGTATTTTGGTAAATATTTAATCCTTAGATCTCTATACAGAGGGCATACTAACAAAAAATGGTACTCATTTTCTATAACTTGTATATTACATTTTGTACTTAGCCTATGTTTGGTCTGTTAATATTGCTAAATCTACCTCTTTCAATATTTAGTTTGTGTGCGGAACATCTAAATCTAGTCAATATAATCCTAAAAAGGTTAAATATGCATATCAAGAATCGCCACATTCAGAAAAACAGCCTCTCCACACAGTCAAGAAGAAGAGAGGGAGAGAGCATGGTTAATAAAATGATCAGTTTCAAAAGAGACACCACTAACAATTAACAAAAATGAGAACCCGAGGGGTTACCGCCTTGGAACGGTCAGTGGAAATCAAATTGCCACTGGGGGTTTAAACCAGGTTCTAGGGTGCACCAACCTCACACTTGCCCCAACAGGTTCTCATATTACAAAACAAATACAAGTTGTCTTGGTGAAACAACTCCAACCCTCTTATTGGCTCAACAATGTTGCAAAGCCAAATAGCGGGTACTCAATGATCTTACCGAGACCAGAGCTCCTGACGTAAAATCAGCAAGAACACGATGACAGGGATTAAAGAAACAAATCGAGCTTCTAGGTTCTTTTAAGAAAAGATTTCCCCATAAACCTTCATAAACTCTTAAACCCCTGCCACCGTCGTGCAACCAAAGAGGTAAGCATAATGATCAACTGTAGAAGAGTTAATCACCAGGCATGCAGAGCGCTGTAAAATATCATGTTGGTAACCTTTCTTTTTAAATTTACAGATGGTTTGTACGAATAACCGGGAGAAATTAACATTGCCCTTTATCTTCTTCAGTTAATATATTAAATCTCCATAAAAAAAACTGGCTGTGAAATATCTTGTTGCAATAGTGATTTTAAACTGCACCTGTATTTATGAATTAAATATGGGTATCGACGATAAAACTTGCAAAATGTTTTCCTTAATATGTGATACCGATAACCTTGTTTTAAAAGTTTTTCTGTAATGCAAAGATTGCGTTCATTGAAATCATTCACATCGTTGCAAGCTCTTGAAAAGCGAACAAGCTGCGAAATATAATGTGTAAATTTTTTTGTTATTTATACATTTAATGTAAGGTTCTAAGTTGAAATTGTGTTTAAACGTTGCATAACATTCAAGTTTTTGGTGATTTTTTTTAATTTTCATACCAATATTGTAGGTAAGTATCAAATAATCGCCTAACAACGGTATCAATTAGTAACTGAAAAAAGACATTCAATTCAAACCAAAGACATAACATAACATAACATAACATAACATAACGTAACGTAACGTAACGTAACGCAACGCAACGCAACACAACACAACATAGCATAACATTTAACAGACTCTTATCCAAAGGTGAATATCCGACATCCTGGGGTACCGGTATAATAGTATCAATATTCAAGGGTGTTGATATTGAAGATGCTCAAAGCTATAAAGGGATCACACTGATTAACATTATTGCAAAGATTTATTCACAACTTATACCAAATCGTTTCAAAAAGTGGTCAATAAAACATGAGAAAATAATTGATAATCAATTATCGTGTGGCGGCTGTAAAAAGTCTCCCCGTACATTCAATCAGTGCTGTTATCAGTTACGTCCTTTGAAGGTCGTTGAGCACGATACTTATGTACTATGTTTATAGTACTTCTAAAATTCCTTTGTTTTAATATTTCGGCCAGTTTATAAATAGGTGGTTTCAATATCCCAGCCAATATTGATTTGGATATTGTCCAATCACCCCCATGGATATACTTCCTGCTTTTTAAATTTTGCCTTTGGCGTAGTCTGTGATATGCAGGATTTGTATTCTAAGATCCCCTGTCAAAATTCTATTCTGTTTAGTTCCGCCCATTGTTTTCTCGTTTAGGGCAAACCCATTATTTTATCTGGGGACCATACGCCGCTGAACATGGAATGGTATTAATCTGAAAATACCTCATTGAAGGTTCCATGTTCACCGCCATATGCATACCATCGTTTGGGATGGATCGAAATTGTACTATTTAATGGTGTAATTACTGAGTTGCGCTCAACCCGGGGCTAGGAGGCGTGGGCAGTAATAAGCATTTCCATTACTGCCCATGAACAGGCTCAATCAAACCGAGCCTGCAGTACTTTCATATTTGTCGTGTTCGGTGGCTTTCAAAGTTCCCTTTTCATCTATTTCAATCAAAGCGCTGAAAGCGTTGAAAGACTTTCGCGCCGCAGCAGAATGTCAACTCTGGCTAACATCGTTTAATATGTGCACACGATAGAAACTGCATGTCAACTTAAATACTTGCTCACGGCCAGTATGAAAGAGTAGTCAAACATCTGCTATAAAATCCCCACAAAATACCCCAGAATGCGGGATTTGGCATTTAGATTTTCAAATTTTCCCGGACCCCCCATGATAAGTTAGGCCTCTTACAAATTAATTTGGGCCTCATAAACGGACTGATTTTCTAGCTTAGTTAAAATTAACATTGTTAAAAAATAACTCGCTGAGTTGAACCCCCCTTGCTGAAATCCTGGATCCGCCCATGTCTACTATTGTAAATGCAAATGTTATGTTGTGTATAAGTTGGCTAAACAATACTAAATCCTGTAGAGTATACTTCTAGTATCAATGAGACATAAGCTATTAATATTAATTAGTAGGCGGTGCTACTTAAACTTTGTAGAGAATGTTCATTCATAGTATCATGTTACATCTCCGATGAGTAATTGCCAGCAGTTAACAGGCATTGGCCAATGTTAAAATAAGCACAACCGTTATTTCCTGGTTAGAGATAAAACGAATTCAATTAAGAGAGTAATAAGAGATTGCTAAACTGTTAATTGTCTAAAACAAAACAACATCCTGATAAAAAGAGACGTGTTTCTCGCTGACCTGAATACAGTTTAGTCACTGATCACGTGACTGATTTCTTTATAATTTCCATTACTGCCCATGAACAGGCTCAATCAAACCGAGCCTGCAGTACTTTCATATTTGTCGTGTTCGGTGGCTTTCAAAGTTCCCTTTTCATCTATTTCAATCAAAGCGCTGAAAGCGTTGAAAGACTTTCGCGCCGCAGCAGAATGTCAACTCTGGCTAACATCGTTTAATATGTGCACACGATAGAAACTGCATGTCAACTTAAATACTTGCTCACGGCCAGTATGAAAGAGTAGTCAAACATCTGCTATAAAATCCCCACAAAATACCCCAGAATGCGGGATTTGGCATTTAGATTTTCAAATTTTCCCGGACCCCCCATGATAAGTTAGGCCTCTTACAAATTAATTTGGGCCTCATAAACGGACTGATTTTCTAGCTTAGTTAAAATTAACATTGTTAAAAAATAACTCGCTGAGTTGAACCCCCCTTGCTGAAATCCTGGATCCGCCCATGTCTACTATTGTAAATGCAAATGTTATGTTGTGTATAAGTTGGCTAAACAATACTAAATCCTGTAGAGTATACTTCTAGTATCAATGAGACATAAGCTATTAATATTAATTAGTAGGCGGTGCTACTTAAACTTTGTAGAGAATGTTCATTCATAGTATCATGTTACATCTCCGATGAGTAATTGCCAGCAGTTAACAGGCATTGGCCAATGTTAAAATAAGCACAACCGTTATTTCCTGGTTAGAGATAAAACGAATTCAATTAAGAGAGTAATAAGAGATTGCTAAACTGTTAATTGTCTAAAACAAAACAACATCCTGATAAAAAGAGACGTGTTTCTCGCTGACCTGAATACAGTTTAGTCACTGATCACGTGACTGATTTCTTTATAATTGGATTTTTAATATCCCTTAATTTTTGTTTGAACAACAACATAATATTGTTTTCTTCTTTTCTTTGTCGCACTGTCTGTACAAATGTTCGTCATCGTTCGTAATAAATGTACTTTCTTAATATGCACTACTTTCTGACGCCGCACAACTATGGAACTTGTTAGGCTTAACTAAACTACTCATGCATAAAAAAAAAATAAAATAGCTGTTTGTTCACTAACGTAGCTGAACGTGATTTCACTCAACATTTGTTTGATGGAGTTTTTGGCATGGACACTACAAAATTACACGGACACGTACTATAGATCACTATTCTTTCGTAGAATTGTGTGCTTGAATGTACTTAAAACGTCTGCCTTCATTTCGGCCTGCTGTCGCGGTGACCACAAAACCCCGCTTACTTGAATACGCTCGATGTCGCAGTGATACACCGGAAGTTAAAAACTGCGCGTCGCCGTGTTCTAGACTTCTGGGTTAAGACTTTCGCGCATGCGCGCGAAAGTCTAAAAAGGAAAGTCTACAATAGATTGCTTTTTTATTCTTCATTCTTTAATCGCCAAAACATTAAGTTTAAAGAAAAATTGTATTGTGCCTTCCTAGACTATGAAAAATGTTTCGATAAATTAGACAGATCGTATCTTTTTCAAAAATTACTTCATCAAAATGTAAGCTCAAAACTTGTAAAGGCTATCCAATGCATGTGTAGTGTTGCAAAAACATGTGACTGTGAGGTTAAACGCAAACGTGTCTCCCGTTTTAGACTCCAATATCGGAGTGAAACAGGGAGATCCCAGTTCTAGTCTTTTATTTTTTTTCATAAATGACATTTTGTCAAATATTAACTCTAATATAGATGGTATATTGACTTTCGACGAGTTAAAATTTTACATTTTGTTGTTTTCCGATGACGCAGTCTTATTTGCTCATAAAATACAAGCATTGCAATCTATGTTAAATGATTTACAAACTTATTGTGACACATGGGGTCTTAAAGTTAACACCAAAAAGGCGAAAGTTATGTTGAAAAGGGACGTCATACAAAACATAATTGTATATATATATATATATATATATATATATATATATATATATATATATATATATAACAACACAATATTGGATGTAGTAGACTCGTTTAAGTACTTAGGTATACATCGCTAAAATGGAGGATGGTTCCGATCCAAGAAACGCATAGCGCAACATTCAAATTTATCCCATTACAATCTATTTATTGTTTTCAACCAGTTAGATTTGGCAATCAATGATAAAAATAAATATTTGATAGTTTAGTAGGATCTGTTCTCAATTACGGTGCAGAGGTCTGGGGAAACTATGATAGTAAAGATATCGAAATTGTACATTGCAAGTTTTTGCGAAAAGTTATGGGTGTTAAGAAATCCACTAATCTTGATGGTTTATATGGCGAAACGGGCCGATATCCAATGAAAATTAGACGCAAGCTAATCATAATGAAATATTGCCCCAGGGTTAAACTTTCAAATGCTGATAACAATTTCTTAATACAACAAATATTTTTTTTATGTTAAAACAAGATGCTCATAACAATTGCACATATGATGAACTTAATAGGGCATTCCAAATTAAAATTTTAAATGAAATTGGAATGTCATATATACTTAAACGCAAAAGAAACTGTGCACTTTTCATTTTTGGATAACTTTGATTCTACAAGTTGCACAGTTGCAAAATTTAGCACATAATACTATCGGACGTCACGGTGTATGCACACACCTAGATATTGGTCAAATAATGTGTAGATTTTA
>JAZAYU010001592.1:0-21946 GCA_038501625.1 Corbicula japonica | reverse complement strand
TTTTTAAATTTTGCTTTGGTGTTGTCTGTGATATGAAGATTTTATATTCTCCTGTCAAAATTTTGTTTTGTTTAGTTTCGCCCATTCTTTCTCGTTTAGGGCAAACCCATTAATTTATCTGGGGATCGTACGCCGCTTAACATGGAATGGTATTAATCTGAATATACCGCATTGAAGGTTCCATGTTCACTGCCAAATGCATACCATCGTTTGGGATGGATTCAAATTGTACTGTTTATTGTTGTAAATATTGAGTTGCGCTTAACCCGGGACAAGGCGGCGTGGGCAGTAATATGTATTTCATTACTGCCCATGAACAGGCTCAATCACACCGAGCCCGTAGTATTTTCATATTTGTCGTGTTCGTTGGCTTTGAAAGTTCTCTTTTCATCTTTCTTGAAATTTCAAATTATTTTTATGTAGACAGCATGTTTGTAAATTTAGAAATTACTAAGTCAGCAGCGGATCAGATGTGGCATTAATCGGCAAGAAATGCTAATTCCGAAATAAATAAAACTACATGTATTTTTTAATATTTTATTTAAATATTAGTTATTTATATAAAGATATAATATTTTCTATTTTAGTTGAAAGCGCATTGCACTCTTAACAAAATAAAACCTTTAAAAATCTCTTTTATTATTCTAGGAGACCTTTTTGATAAGTTTGTGGAATATTCCTTAAATATCATGTGATGTTATAGTTACACAAAAATAGACAGGTACTTTGTAAACTGTGATGTTTTGTTTTAATAAGCTCCTATTTATACTCATATATTTCAGTTTTGAAGATGTCAGTTTGGCACTATATAGCACTGGTTAGTGTGGTATGGGGTAATGCGCTGTTCTGGGCAACAACACCGCTTGTTGGGTGGAGCAGGTAATTTGCATTTTATTCCAGGACCTTAAAGTCCTTTATTGATAACAACACTGATTAAGAGTACATGGAAAAGATATAATACGACAGGCGCATAGCACAGACAACAATAACTGTAATATTGAATGAGATTTAATTTAACATCTTTTTTAAGAAAGCGAATACGATAAATATGAAAAATACATAGTTAATTACGTGTTTTTGTGCTTATTTATGATAATTATGGAAAGTAACGGAAATACTTACAATGTATTACTACCAAGGCTGCCAAGTTCTTGACTGATCCTTTCCAGTATCTAAAGTTACCGTACAAACCTGGATCCGTCCCGAATGACAGTGAACTATAACTGCTGTGTTTTCAGATTTTTTTTCATTTCATAATTACTTAAGTAGCCGAAAATTGTAAGCAGACTACAATTAATAGCTCGGGTTTAACGACAATAATGTAGACATAACTACTGTACAAAAATAAAAAGTGTACACTTTTTATGTTTGAATTCTTATTAACATATTTTCATTTTAACAGGGTTGATGAGAATGGTATTTAATTAGTTAATATCATATGTTTTTAAGTTAACTTGCTCAAAAAATAATTTTTCACAAAAAGACCTGAGCAACTGCTAATCGAAAAAACGACTGATAAAGGATTTAAAAACACACAATTTTCAGTTTAAAGGGATATTGGATATAGTCGCAAATGGTTGGAATTTCTAGCGGCGTTCATCGAGGACTAGTTCTTTTACAAATGAATGTTTCGTGATTTTATTGACCAAAAGAACAGGGGATAATTACGGAGCCCCTTAGGTGACATTTAGCATACTTTTTTCATTTTCCATACCTTTTTAAGGATATTATTTCTTTTCAACAAATTATTATTTAGTTTAAACGAAATATTATTCCGCTTCGTTTAAACAAATTATTATTTTGTTTAAACGAAATATTATTCACACATATTCTAACCTGGGTAGAACCACCGACCTTCCGTAATAGACCCCATGTGCCCCTCCGGGCATTGTTTCAGGCACGGGCGGAAACCTGGGTACCACCACCGACCTTCCGTAAGCTAGCTAACGAAATATTAGTTCGTTTAAATTATTATTTCGTTTAAACGAATAATATTTCGTTTAAACTAATTATTATTTCGTTTGAACGAATTATTTTTATAAAAAGTATGGAAAATGAAAAAAATGTATGCTAAATGTCACCTTAGGGGCTCCGTAGAAAATGATTGAATTCCAATAAATGTGAATATTGCTTTGGAGTCACTGACTACTTCCTGAAACTCCTATCATAACAAAAGAAAGATAACTAAGTTGTGACTGCTCACATCTTACTAACGGATATACAAACACATATCAAAAGCTTTTCTTGATGGGATTTCTAAACATCCATAGAACAGCGCGCATAAATAATTTAAATTTAATAAGGAATTATTGTAAAATAAATGCACACGTGTACGTATCAGTTTTAACGACATTCATAGATTGTTGATGAAACATCACGTATTGAATAGCGGCTAATTTTATTTGTGTTCTTTTGCAAAATTAAGAACTCGACAATTGGGTAATTACTCTATTTTCAGGTATGAAGTTGATCCTAGTGGCACCGTATGTATGGTCACGTGGGCAGGCCGCTCTTATCAGTATACGTCATACGTAATGAGTGTATTTGTCAGCAGTTTCCTAATCCCTACGATAATTATCGTTTATTGTTATATAAATACATGGCGATTTATTCGCTCAGTTGGAGATGGCGGCAGACAAGAAAACATCGAATGGACGCATGAAAAACAAGTTGCAAAGGTGGTATTGATTTTCTTGGCTTATTTAATTGTTGTTTAAAAACGTATAAAAAACAAAAGAATAACACGCGTTTGTCCTTTATTGATAACAAACAGAAAGGATTAAGAAAGAGAATTCACAACATTCGAGTACATGTGCTGTTGTGAATTGCCTAGGGTTATGTTTTGGCATAAAAACTTACTGATAGGCGAACATAAATAATCGATAAAACTTACCAGGACCATCAGAAAAATGTGGCTTAGTGTCGCATGTAAGAATCATGTCTCTGGCTCAATGGCCAATGTCACACAAAGAGTTCGAAGGTCTGCATTCCATTAAAATTTCTTGTTTCCGGAGCATAACTTCGCAACTAATGTAGAGTGTTCATCCAGACTTTACTGTACATAAGTATTAACTCACTGTTACGAAATGACGGGATTGTATACTTTGTCCCTTCATCAAAGGTCAAGGTCACAAATAAGGTTTGAAGGTCAACGAAAAAATACTGTTTACAAATCATAACTTTGCAACCACTTTGGTCAGTAAAATTTAGTAACCTTAACGCGATTAGGATCATAAGGTTGGCCTTAATACGGATAATAAACCCTATTTTCACTCAAATTTATTTTTTATTTCTTATATATTTTATTAATGAAAAGATAAATATTGAAAAAGCAACATGCGAGATCATACTCCCATATCCTAATCACCAAAATATCAGCTATGAATGAAAAAATGTGGGTATGGCAGCATGAGATATGCGAAGTCATTTCTATTCCTTCCAAACTAAATTGTTCAATAACATACTTTTTATTTTTGTTACTTTGATATAAGTGCTGAACGAAACAAGCTAGTCATATTAGATCCTTTCACACCCACCCACCGCTCATCCAACAAATTGCATATTTTCTTTTAATTTCTAACGTGGTTTATATTAATAAGTAACATTGCTATCAAAAATTGTGTTTTTCGGACATAGGTTTTGAAACATTATCTCGAACATTGGCTTTGAGCAACTCAACAAAATTATAGAATGAATCTTTCAAGACAATTCTTATAAAGAATTTTAATTAAAAATAATGGAGTAAAAGGGAACAATGCAGAACCGTTTTCTCTTCATTTTGTTTTCAAACGCTCATTTGCTCTCGTTCAATAGAAATTTCAATTCGTAATGAAGACTCCATCTTTATTGACTTGCTTTTGTTATTAGGTTCAAATAATTTGTTTTTCCATTTGATGTTGAACAAATTAAAGAAACTTAATTGGGTCGATAAAAAAGGTACCATGATGATCGGACAGTTGACGTAAATCCTTGACGTCATAAAGTTGAAGAGATGACATTATTAATTATGCTTTTTGCGGTAAAAATACCATTTTATTGTCAAAATATGTCGCAAAATCACATTTAGTTGTGTCAAAAAGATAGTTGTAAGTTTATATTAAATATAATAACAACTAAAATATCACAAATTATGACCGAAGGTACCTTTTCCATGGCATGTCTCAATTAACAAGAATCTTATTTGTTCGTTGTTAAGTTTCTAAAAAGACAAAAAGAGATAAGTATTAATATAACATAGTTATTCTTTCCTTTTAGATGTGTGCGGTTGCAATTTCGTGTTTTCTTTTGGCGTGGACGCCTTACGCAATCGTCTGCTTATGGGCAGCGTTGGGCGATGCCAGCAAAATCCCTTTCCTGCTGCTAATTGCGCCACCAGTGTTTGCGAAATCATCGGCTTTCTACAATCCAATACTTTATGCCTTGATCAACAAACGATTCCGACTTGCCTTAAAAAAGCTGACTGGACTTGGAAAAACGAGAAGATATCAGGAGGAAATGAGGTTACACCATTTAGACATAGAAGAGAAGGTTATGCGACAGATGCATACGTGATAATTGCAGAAAAACAGGGTTAATGACATCATGAATGACGTCAGAAAAAAGAAGATTAAGGAGGAAATGAGGTCACATCATTTGGACGTAGAAGAGGCTACGAGACAAATGCATACGTAATGATTTCAGGTTAAACAGGGTAAATGACGTCATCGATGATGTAAAAAAATGCATTTAATCTGCGAGAGTGATTTATTTTGATTTTGTTTCAAAGAAATTTATCTCCTTATTTGGTTGTTCTATTCCAAGGAAAAACTTTTCATCAAGCATGCATTTTTTTTCAAAGAATATTGAGTAAGGAAAAAAGTGAAAATTTAGCCGTCCTATTCAAACGAATAAGGTGAAAACAAGATTTTGATTAATAATAGCTCATGTGGAAAAAAACAACAATTTTTGAGATAATTCGTAGAAGATACACAAAAAACATGAAGGATATTAGTGTTAGAATAGGAACAAATTCACCATTATAGGGTTAACGTCAACATGATGTGAATGGATTTTGTTTTGTCTTGAATTGTGTTATGTTTTTCCTTGGGAAAATATTTAAGAAAACTTGTTTTTGTTTCTGTTGTGTATGACCTTATTGGCACTGTTTTCCAAAGAATTGTGTTAAGGAAGATATATAATTGCTGATGGGCTGTTAGAGGTAATTAAGTTCCAAATCTATAGGTCGTGACAGAAATCCCAGGATTAGGTGAAATCCTTACGATTAAATTGAGGACACTGACACATCTATCTGATTCAGATAGTGCGATCAATCTTCAATAAGAGTTTGCTCTCGATATTTTGATGAAGCCTCTCTACATCTTGATTAAATTACGAAAATTTGACGTAGTTATCTAACCGGCTTTTTGAAACACGACAATTTGACGATATCTCTGGAGTTAAATCTCGCAAAATCATCATCGCTCATAACACAAGTTACCAGAATTTTACGATAAATTAATTACATCTTATTAGACTTATTAAATTTGTTTTACATCAATTTATACGAAAAGAAGTATAGCTCTCGGTTCCACATTGAAAGCAGAAAGAGATATCAACGAATTACTTGACATAATATACATGACTGATTAAGGGCCGTCTTCAATCATTATTGCACGTTAATTATTAATAAAAAAATATCAAATTCTCTCTAACGGCAAACTGCCTTCAATAATACTTTGCACAAACAAATGCTATTTTAGTTCAGCTGTATTTTACAATTGTTAAATAACAGTAAAGAGAAAAACAGACAATTAGTACACAGGAATCCTTCTTAATGACCTTCAAAGATTCGTATTTGTTCAAGGAGAGTATTCACGGCTTCCAAACTGCACAAGTGAAGCAACATTGATATTGAAATAATTTCAAAGAAGAAATGGGAACGAATACTCAAATCGGTATTCGAATATCCGCAGAAAATATCTGCGTATTCGGATATTCGGATATTCGCATAGACAACGGGTCATGTCTCGCTATCCGAATATCCGCTTATTGGACAATATATAAAGTTTTCCCAGATGAACTTTCGAATTTAAAATTCACAGTAGCGATACTTGTGCAGTGTGGCGGCCGTAAAAAGTCTCCCAGTACATATTGTCAGTACTGTTATCAGTAAAATAACCCGTTACCGATGTCATGCAGTGATAATAACGTATATCAGGGCTATCCGATCAACCTTTTTGGGGGTTGTCCCGGTAAGCTCAATTGGTTGCGTCGTCGGAACTGCAGGGCTAGGCGCTATCGCCCAATACTGTACATAAACAGGCTCAATCAAACCGAGCCTGCAATATTTTCATATTTGTCGTGTTCGATGGCTTTCAATGTTCCTTTTTCATCTATTTTATTAGGAAGATTTGACAAGTTTTATAATTTCTATAAATTAATTTACCTTAAGAACTTTTCAAGGAAAGTATTAAAATTAAACTTCGGCAAGAAATAAAAGAGGTTGTATTTATTTAAATTCCTCTATGTTTTTTGACGGGCGTTTTGCTCTTAATGATATTATTATATTATATTATATATTTTATATAATTATCAATCATAACAAATTATTCCAATAATGTACTTCTATTGAGTTTAATCTGTAAAAATGGCATTTCAGGAGGTTGTCTCAAGCAAATAGGTAAAAAGGGCTAATTTAAATATAAAAACAAGAAAAAAAAGAGAACACTAAGGCTAATCAAATAATCGACGCCCAGAACCTCTGCTGTCTGAATTGGAAATTGTTTTATATAAAAATAAACCTTAATTTATTGGCACCATAACTGTTGACTAACAAAATGTTTCAGCATCATTTTTAACAAAACAAATAGCAGAGGTTATTCTTGCAACACGAATTTTAAAGGAATGGCTAGAAAAAGTTTAGATATTTACGATTTAGTACATACTAGTACATCGTTATGCAGAAAAGTTTTACTTTTTAAAAATAGCTGGATATAATAAAAACTTTAAGAAGACGATTGTCGATTAAGTTTTTCTCCCTCTTAAACAAAACAAGAAAGATGATATATATCATGATTTGCCACTTTCAGAAAAAACAGCCTCCCCACACAGCCAAAAAGAAGAAGAGAAAAAGAGCATGGTTAATAAAATGATCAGTTTAAATAAAAAACAACACAAACATTTAACAAAAATGAGAACCCGAGGGGTTAACGCCTTGAAACGGTCAGTGGCAAATCACTGGGGGGTTTAAACTAGGTTCAAGGGTGCACCAACCTCACACTTGCCCCAACAGGTTCTCATATCACAAAACAAAAACAAGTTGTCTTGGTGAAATAACTACAAGCCACCCATCAGCTCAACAATGTTGCATGCAAAAGCACACAAACATAAAACATAAGAAGCTAAATAGCATTGCAAAGCCAAAGAGCGGGTACTCAATGATCTTACCGAGGCCAGAGCTCCTTGAGTAAAACAAGCAAGAAAACGATGACAGGGATAAAAGAAACAAATCGAGCTTCAAGGTTCTTTTAAAAAAAAAGATTTCCCCATAAACCTTCATAAACTTTTAAACCCCTGCAACCAAAGAGGTAAGCATAATGATCAACTGTAGATGGGTTAATCACCAGGCCTGCAGGGCGCTGTAAAATATCATGTTGGTAACCTTTCTTTTTAATTTACAGATGGTTTTTTACCAATAACCGGGAGAAATTAACATTGCATTTTATCTTCTTAAGTTTATAAATTAAATCTACATAAAAAACTGGCTGTGAAATACCTTGTTGCAATAGTGATTTTAAACTGCACCTGTATTTTTTAATTAGATCTGGGTATCGGCGATAAAACTTGCATTAATTTGTTATATCGATAACCATGTTTTAAAAGTGTTTCTGTAATGCAAAGATAACGTTCATTGAGATCATTAACATCGTTGCAAGCCTTTGAAAAGCGAACAAGCTGTGAGATATAAACCACGTCAGATGTTGCACGAGGAACATCTCCGTCTATGAATGGAAAATTTACTATATAAAAATTAAAATTTTATCCATTTTATCATATAGTAAAGTTTATTCATTAAATTTTACAAACTCAATTCAAAAACCTACATAAACTTTATAGATTAAAGTCAAGCATATATTTTCTTTTTTTTTAAATAAATACGCACTAATAAGTACATGTATCCTTGAAATTTATTTCAGTATAGCTATAAAAATGAACATTGCAGCTTTTGTTGAATATAATATAAGCATGATTACGTTCTTTTGTTATTCACAAACACAAAATTTACGTGACTTTAGACATTTATCAATTTACTTGACATTTGTGAATCTTAGTAGATTGATCACTCTAGGGACATTTATTCCTGGAGATAAAGAATTGATCTCATGATCCATATCAGATTTTTCTAATTGGCTCTGTACAAGGGACAGTCACAGACAAAAGCTGACCTGTTTATAGGCACACAATGGCTTATATACAGAACAGTCAGGGACAAAACCTTACCTGCTTATAGTCACACAACTGCTTATATACAGGACGGTCAGGGACAAAACCCCACCAAGATGACAGTTATTTATAGCCACAAGATTGCTTATTTACCGAAAAGTCAGGGACGAATCCTGACCAAGATGACAGTTGTTTATTGGCACACTTTGCTTATACAGAGGACGGCAGGAACAAAACCCGACTAAGATGGCACTTGTTTATTGGCACTCGATTGCTTATATATAGGACGGTCAGGGACTTAACATGACCAAAATGACAGTTGTTTATAGGCACACGATTGCTTCTATATAAGACGGTCAGGGACATAACCTGACCAAGACAGGCAGTTGTTTATAGGCACACAATTGCGGTACTAGATATGTTTTATATGGAATTCTCGGAAGCCTCCGTGATCTTGTTACTCTATTCAAATTCAGGAATGGTCTTCGTAAATATCTGCATATGAACACATAACTTATTGTTTACGTATTATTAAAATGTTTAAATAAAAACTAGACCTTATGAGTGAGCGTACTATCTATAAATATATTTCACATGGTGTTGAACAGGATTCAACCCCAACACACTTCACCGCGATCTCCCTCCATATTAATAATCATCTGCAGACAAACATCTGTTGGGGTTGAATCCTGTTCAACACCATGTGAAATATATTTATAGAAAGACACGGCGTATTATCAGAAAAGGCTTTTTTTGGCAGTGTTTTGTGCCGCTTTAGGTTATATTTATTATTTTTAGTTGAACTTTGTATTAAATGTCAAATATTAAGGGCTAGTTTGTTACTCTGGTGCCAGTGTACCAAAAAGATAATTTTTAACGGAATTATTTAAACCAAATGAATCTGATAAATAAGGTTTTATCTGTTTCTTACTTACCTAAGGAGTCGTTCCAATGAACAATTCAGAGTAGTTTGCTGGATGCTTGACATTTTACTGCATGAAATGCATGCTTAGGTAAATTAAGGATTACTCTCACAGATCTGTTCAAAAGAATATTATTAGAAGTCATAAAGTTAAAACGAAGACTGTTATATGCAAATAATATTATATTAAAGGAACATTGGCTGAGTGTAATCATCAAATGCCTTAAAAAGAATAATAATACTTCGTAAGGAAAGCATTTAGAGCAATTGACGAACATAAATGCAGAAATAATCGATATAGATCTATTGCGAATGACTTGCATAAAGAAACATGATTCATAATCTGCTAAAATGCTTTCCAACTGCAGAAATTCAAAACATCTCTGTGACTTTTCCAGCTATTTGAATACCGCAGTAGCATTCTTTATGCCTTGTGGCGACTCAGTACTGTTATCATTTACCATAGGCGGCTTGGACAGTTACGTTAATGCCCGTGAACAGGTCAATCAAACCGAGCCTGCAATATTTTTTGTCGTGATCGGAGTCTTTCAAAGTGCCTTTCCATATAATCAGAAAGGTTGCAAAAATTCAAATAATGTGATTGGTTAAGGTTTACGATTGTTAAGAAGACAATATTCTTAAACAAAACAATGATATTGCCCCTAGAGGTAGGCGAACCCGTACGGCGACAGCACCTCGCCGTGTAATGCCAATTACGCCTAGAGAACAATGTGAATACGCAGCAACATTATATATAGAAATTAATTAGTGTTTTTTTTTTCAATTCAGGTCAATAGAATGCTCCTTAAGGGTCTTTGTTAAGTATAGGTTTTGCATTCTGAATATTCACCAATAATTTTCAGAACATTATACAATTTCTTATTTGGCTAATGTCTCCTTAACAAAGAGTGAAATATCATATCAGGAATAGCTTTCCCTAGGGAAAAGATAACGTTCGCGTGCTACACGAGTGACGTCACGTCTTCATGTATCTGAAGTTAGTGAAGTCATTTCGAAAAGAAGGTTTACGTTAACGTCAATATTTAGTGTAAGGGGAATTGTTTTGCGGGAACGAGGCTCTACCGAGTTCCCGCCAAAACAGTTCACCCGAGGTGACAGATTTTTCTATCTTTACCGAATGTCACATGCAAGATACTTTTTCTTGCATACCATTTACTGTTTATAAAAATATAACATATGTGTATATGTATATCAACTTGATTTTGTTTCCTTACTGTAAAATATTGACGTTTACGCAAACCTTATGTTGGAAATGACGTCACTAACTTGAATATATTACGTGAGATACTTAAAGACGTGACGTCATTCATGTAGCACGCGAACGTTATCTTTTCCATGGGGAAAAGATAAGATTTTCTTTCCCCGGTAAATCACGCGGAAATACTTATCCGGTATGCAAGAATACTGATGTAAATATTGAGTTGCGCTCAAACCTGGGCAAGGCGGTATTAGCAGTTATATGCAGTTCCATAACTGTCCATGAACAGGCTCAATCTAACCTAGCTTGTAATATTTTCATATTAAATTTTGTCTTTTTTGGTAGCTTTCAAAGTTCCAATTTCATATATTTTATTAAAAGGGAAGGTAATCATAAAATTTGATCCTTTGAAACAGAGTTGTTACAAGAAAAACGAAGTTGATTAATAGGATTTTATGCATTTCTTAATAAAGAGGGTTCATAACACAAAAACTAAACACGCAATTCTTAGTAATGTTCGTGTTGCTTTACATTTAACTGCATGTAATGCATTTTAAGCAAAATGAAGGATTACTCTCACAAACTGTTCAAAAGAACATTTAATTTATTAGAAGTCTTAATAAAGTTGAATCAAAGACTGCTTTTGAAAAATGATTACAGAGAAAGGGTTTAGTTAGAGTCTTTCTGTTAAAAAAGTAAAGACAAATTTAAAGTGAACAATAAGAATATTAGGTGAGTGTACGTAAATCATCTAATGCCTTCAAAGAATAATGATACTATGTTGGGAATGCACTTTGAGCAATAAACTAACATGCAAGCAGAACTATTTCATATAAATCACATAGATCAACTATGGTTGACTTGGATGATGGTATATGATTTATAATCTGCTAAAATACTTACTGCTCCTAATTAATTGATACGGTGTATAAAGCAACCGCTGTTCTTTACGCTTTTCCAGGATTAATAAAAAATATAATTAGCAAAGCAGATCTATAACATGTCTGACACTTTTTGTCTTTATGGCCAACAAGGAGAAACTGAAACAGACAGATCAGTAAAACCCTGATACAGAAAACACGGCCTTCCCACACAGAAAAACATATAAAGGGCAAGAGAGCTCATGTTTGTAATTTGATTAATTTCAAAAACAAAACACCACAAAGTCATTTAATCTTACTAATAAGTCATAAACCTCTGATTTATTACAACCAACTCATTCTCTATCACTTTACTTCGATTTTAGAAAACAATTCCATAAAAGAGGCAATCGTCAGTAGCACGAAGAGCAGCTATTTACTATGTTCCGTTTATGATAGACGTAGAATGCAGGCAACTGCAAAAATATGAATCGGAATATCACACTGTGAGATACGGATTTATTTAAATCAATCTGACTCATTGTATCAATCTTGCGGATGAACGCTCTACAATGCTAAAATTAATCACGGATATATAATTAAAGAAAATACAATAACAATTTTCGTATATATTTCATTCCCCATATTTCCACACTTCACATCCTTCATTCTGACTCATGATGGCCTAATATCCATTTCAAATATCAATTAAGAAGAAGACTTACATCTGAATATAAGAATGAACTTAGAGATGTTTCAAGCAAACGGAAACAAGAGAAATACGTTAAAGCCCTTAGCAGTAACAGGTCCATGAACGAAGATTAATTCATTGAAACAGTATATTATACCGGTTCGATAAGGATCTAAATTTGGATAAATTTACATTTATAGAACAAATCGTTATTTTACCGCGTTCGTTAGAGTATGGAAAACATGTGTGTTGTTCAAAGTGTGGTAAGCCTGAATGGCAGCACTCTATCTTAACGCAACCCAAATGTTGTTCATATCCCAACGAATGCGTCCTAATTATTTTCATTTCCTACCAGCATATTTGGCAGAATGCATGATATGACGGACTTTATAATATGTTTAAATAACCATATTGACGACAAAGCCAACGAGGGCAGGCTTTCAACAGCAACTCGTAGTAAATGTGCGTGCTCGCGGACGTCATATGACAAAATATTGTGCGCAAATCAATACTTTGTGCGCGGCGTTGGTGTAGCCATGCTCCAGGCGATATGTTTTTCAACGCATAATGAAAGCAGTCTGAAGAAAAAAAATCGTTTTAGCGAAAACAAGTGAAATAGGCATATCAGGAATTGCCACACTCACAAAACACAGCCTCCCCACGCAGCCAAAAAACCCCCCAAAAACAAAACAAAAAAAAACAAGAGAGGAAAAGAGAGCATGTTTTTATAAGTATATCAAATTCAAATAAGACGCCACAAACATAAACGAAAAAGAGAAGCATTCGGGTTACCGCCTTCGAACGGTCAGTGGCAAAACAATTTGACACTGGGGGTTTAAACCAGGTTCTAGTGTGCACCAAACTCAAACTTGCCCCAACAGGTTCTCGTATGAACAAACAAGCACAAGTTGTCTTGGTGGAATAAACATAAAAAACGTTAGAAGCTAATTGCATTGCAAAGCAAAAAGGCGTATACTCAATAATCTTACCGAGACCAGAGCACCTGGATACAAATCAAGTGAAAGATGAGTGTAAATATATACACTTAAAAGATTTCAGAGATCTTTTAATAGATACACATTTTAGTGTATCATAACTGTATTAACATTCGTTGAAAGCGATGACATGATATTTTTACTCTAATATCAGGTCATTGGCTGATATCACCATTAAACCTGCGCTCATTGACGGAATATGTTTTTCAAATACGACCGCTTTCTATGTATATTTTTTAAAACACAGACTAAAAGTTCAAGTACAGTAGGATATTTTTTCTAAAATTCAAGTAGACAACTGTGAAAATATAATACTGTTTACAGCAAACATATCAAAACCAGTGAAACAAGAAAAATATACTGAACAAAAATAATAATATAAAAAGTAAATGTAAATATGAATATTTTAAGAGCCGCTCACTTCTTCCTGAAATCCTAATCAAGGATAGACATCTTTAGATGTGACTGCATATATTTTTCGAAAGCAGAAGTTTGAGAAAAGGAAATAATTCGTATTTTAACAAGTCAATGTAGTCAAATAATCAAATATTTTATATAAATCGATAAAAATACAATTAAAAGAGATAAATAAATGGAATAAATGAATAAGTGAAAAAAAAAAAGATTTATTATGCAGAAAGCCATTCTATATGATATTTATATGATGTTAAATCCCAAGTCAGTCACAATTTGCGGTCATTTTTATATTTAAAAGATATTTTCCATTATATTAAAACCTTAACCAGCTTTACATTCATTATAACTCGTGTCATATCTTAGTCTGTTATTATTGTTAAGTACCATTAATTTAGTGTAATTATGCACACATTATCAATAAAATGGCAATACGAATTCACAATGTCTACGTAAATGAAGCCTTTGTAAACCTTGCCTGTCTGAATTTGCCGACATTTTGATAATAAAAGAAACATAACTATTATTTTAACACATAAATCACACAGACAATTATAATATTTAAACATTAATTATTGCTCTCAATATCTTACTGTATTTAAAATACAATTGATTTACTGTTATTATGGAAATTAAAAAAAAACAACAACAACATATCATTGAAAAATACGTAATATAAATACAAGTATACTTATAACTATGTTCATATAGTCAATAATGATCATATGGCTATGTGGGCGAAATAAATATTTTTCACTAATCAATACTCATCAACATAACATGGCGATATCAAATTTGTAAAAGTGTTTTTGCTGATAAACACAATTTAAATGTACCTTTTGTCACGTGACTGTCTAGCTATCGGTTACTATTATTCGATCTGAGTACAAGTAAAAAGAATGTGTAAGTTTCATGATTTTTCAAATGTTTAACCTTATTTTGAATAAATGTTACCAAATCAAACCTCATGAGCCATTGTAAGGTACAACCAATCATTAACGATCAAATTTATCATCTCAGAATATTAATTAAACATAGTTTTCTGTTCATTTATTCAAGAATAAGATTGTGAAAATTATTAACAGATCAGATCTATTAAAACTCTTTTAAATACCGCATTGAAGGTTCCATGTTCACGGTCATATGCATTCCATCGTTTGGGTGGGATAACAATTGTACTGTTTATTGTTGTAAATATAGGGTTACGCTCGACCAATGACTAGGCGGCGTGGGCTGTAATATGCATTCCCACTTCTGTCCATGAACAGGCTCAATCAAACCGAGCCTGCAATATTTTCATATTTGTCGTGTTTGGTACTTTCAAAGTTCCCTTTTCATTTACTTTAATATCACAGTAGCGCTGTTTGTGCTGTGTGGCGGCTGTAAAAGTCTCCCCGTACATTCAATCACTGTTATCAGTTACATTCTTTGAAGGTCGATGAACAATAATACTTATGTACTACATTAATAGTACTTGTAAAATTAGTTTTGTTTTAATAGTTCAGTCAGTTTAAAGATGGTTGGTTTCAGTATTCCAGCCAATAATTAAAGTTTGGGATATTGTTCAATCATCCAAAGAATATATCATCTGCTTTTTAACATTGAATTTAGAGTTGGTTGTGATTTGCAGAATTTATTTTCTCAGATCCCATGTCAAAATTCCATTCTGTTTAGTTATTCTGTTTTGTTCCGCCCATCGTTCTATCGTTTAGGACAAACCCATTCTATTATCTGGGGACCATAGGCCGCTGAACATGGAAAGGTATTAAATTAAAAAACCGCATTGAAGGTCCCAGGTTTACCGTCATATGCATTTCTTCGTTTTGGATGGATTAAAAGTGTACTGTTAATTGTTGTAAATATTTATTGCGCTCAACCCGGGACTAGGCGGCGTGGGCTGTAATAGGCATTTCCATTACTACCTGTGAACAGGCTTTATCAAACAGAGTATGAAATGTTTTCATATTTGTCGTGTTCGGTGGCTTTCAACGTTCCCTTTTTATCTATTTTATTTCTAAAAGTTTCGGCCATTGGCCTTCTTCAGTTGATAATGTAGTTTGGTAGAATTTTAATTCGATATGATAAGTGATTCCTTAATAGTTGTCCGACAAGACGTTAAAAGTCTTCAATCTCGAAAAAATATAATGAAATTGGTAATTTACACAATATTTTGTTAAGCTTAAAGCATATTATATACGATATTATCAGTAAAAGAATTATCTACAAAATTTATTATATTAATTTCTAAATGTACATTAAAGAATGTTATATACATTTCCTTATCCCAAAAACGGGTTTAATATAAATGAGGAACTGAACAGAATAAAACTAATAGTGGATCTGATTATATAATTTCTACATACCACAGAGAACACTAAAAGCAGAAATCAAAAGCCTAACTGAAACAGCAATAGTAAATAATCGCAACCTCTCCATATTGCCGCAAAAGCAAAAAGTAAAAAAGAGCTTTTGTTTATAAAAGTATTAATTAAGAAAACACCACATCCACAATGAATTAAAGAAAAAAAACAGTAGTCAAGGGGTAGAGCGCCGGACGAGGAATGAGATTCGTCTGCAGTTTCCCCTATTCAAATTAAGCGCGAGTAGTGGTTTGACACCCGGGAAGCAGTCAACAAGCGTGATTATTATAAACTGGAAAAACTTGTTTCACAATGGATTAAAATTTATAAGTTTAAACTAAACTAAACGAAAATTAAGTTAGAGGACGTGGTTACCGCCTCGGATTTATTCGTGGCAAAACATTATGAGCAGCACAATTTATTAAAAACAAACATAAAAGACCATTTGCACTTCCTCTCTAAAACAGTCAGCGCTGAGATGTTTTTGCACAATTTTGCATGAAATATAAAACTGATTTAAAATTTCTCCACTACCTTATAATGTACAAATTAAGGAAAAAACTGCACGTACAATTCATTTTTATGGAATAAATGTATATACCAGATAAACCCAATTTCGGATGGGTAAATCCTGCTCTTTGAGACTCAGTTATAAGAGGTTTGTATCCGCTCCAAAGGAGCTCACCTTTGTTTAACAAATGAGAAATGTCAATTTGAATTATGGAGTAATGGAAAGCATAACGTGTGATTCCAACATTAGTCTTAGTTGTGAGGAAGATTTCAAGTTTAACCAGAGCAGAAGGAAAGAAATTGGAATTTGCCACCGGACTGTGTAATTTCAAGAATATAACCTACATTATTGTAGTCATTCATTAATTTAAGGTGATAGATACCTTACAGTTTGTTCATTAATGAATGTATTAACGCCAAACACGATTAATATTAGCCAACCCTTATTACATTTGCCAAAGTTTGTAATTATTACTCTATAAGGAAAACAATAGACGAGCGCTTAGGTAGAATTTTATTCAAAACGTGATGTAAGTCGGAGATAAAATTATGATGCGTACGTTACAACATTAATAAGTGATCAAATCAAAAGTGTCTTTTATCTGGGCACCATATGCCGCGGAAAAAATAGAAATGTATAAATCTGAAAATACCGCATTGATGGTTCCACGTTAATGGCCATATGCACACATTCGTTTGGGACCATGTATCGATATTGTACAACTTAAACATCTCAATCCGGTGGTAGGCGGCGTGGTCAGTAATATGCATTTCTATTACTGCCTATGAACTGGCTCAATCAAACCGAGAATGAAATATATTAATATTTGTCGAGTTTGTTGGCTTTCAGAATTCACCTTCATCATTCACTTATAAAAATATCCAACACATTCAACATAAGAATTTACATTATACATGTAACTATATGTATATATTTAGTGCCTTTAGACTTTAATTAATTTTTTTTGTTGTAGATATGTTTTGAATTTAAGTATTTAACAACATAAATCGGATATTAAACCTTCGTGAATTGAACAACAATACAATCAAATTTAATTTCCAAGTAATTTAAATTTTGTGAAACAAAGTTGCCATGGTAGCCAT
Source organism: Corbicula japonica (assembly GCA_038501625.1). Classification (NCBI taxonomy): domain Eukaryota; kingdom Metazoa; phylum Mollusca; class Bivalvia; order Venerida; family Cyrenidae; genus Corbicula; species Corbicula japonica. The sequence continues at coordinate 4,450 of JAZAYU010001592.1, read as the reverse complement.
TCTTCTATTACTGAACGACCTGGCGACTTATCAACTACTTAGTTGAATTAAATATTATGAACTTTGTTTAATTTTATTTGAATATGATTTTTGTTATTTATGACTCCAAAAATGAAACATCAATATTTGTATGCTAAATTTTCCAATACCTGTGTTTATTTTGTGTTTTTCCCCTTAATTTTCAGGAAATGACATTTTAAATTCGGTAGACATTGTAATCATTAATCTTTGAACACATATCCTTATATCTAATTATTTTTTATTTCAATAAAATAACTAGGCGCGACAATGTAGGATTTAATTTTCTTTGCATATTTATCCACAGGCTTTCACTCAATATTTGACCGCGAATGACACGGATATTGTTAATTCCTTAAACATTTTACATCAGGTTTTAATCAAACGGCAAGGCTTGTTTCATTCAAAGCAATACTCCATACTGACAATTCCGATTAGTTTTAGCTATGAATCTAAATGCACTTTTATTAAAGTAATGAGACCTCGATTGTCACACTATAACAAGCTTCCGTCCAATACTCTAACAGAACACAAAACAAGTATTAAGTAACAAGAAACTGGCAGTAACGGAAGCTGCTGTCAAGGACAAACGTATACCAGTTAGGACTAATCTATATTTGGTTTCTTTAGAACTATAAGAAGAATAACACAATCTAATTTGTGAGACATATAGATGAAATGGGCTTTAAGAAAGCCAACAAATAAAACAAATAATGAAAACACTGCAGGTTCATTTTGATGGACATTCTTGTCATGGACATTATTAAAATGGCATAAATACTGTCCCGTGTTGAGCCAAACTATATATTTCACAGATATGTATCGTCCTCAACGGAATCAAATGACGTAATTGAAAACAACACTGAACTATGATAAAACTTAGTTGTTCTTTTTCCATTTAGACAAAGGATCACCATGTTTTTAATAAAACCAATTGCAAACAAAACTGGAAAAACAAAAACGTTTCATAAAAGCGATAACTGCAGAAAGTTTTGTTTTCGCAATTTGGCCTTCCTGACCTGAACTATTTTCCAAGGTAACTTTAACTTTGTGTTTGACCTTTCTCCAGAATTTATTGCCAGCAGATGTTTTTTGGTAGATATTTCTTGATAATTACATGTAGTCTGATATTCTTTTGAAGTTACTGAGCAATATTTTACGTGTTATGCCCCACGTTTTTGTACTTAATATTTAAAAAAGTTTCCTAATACGTTTATGGTTGTATTTTATGGATGTCTTATGTCACAATTTATATATTTATGTACAATGTAATTTCTCTCAGACATTAAATCCAACCATTGTGTGGGGTATTTCATTATAAAACTAAATAAGTTGCAAAAAAGAAATTTTATAGATAGTTCAAACATTGCTTACGACTGTTATTCGCAGATTGTGTGTTAACTGCGAAATGCTTTCTCGTTTCCAAGGGTCCGTTCGCCGCTATGACTCTGAATATACCGCTGTTACCGTAATGATTCCGTGATGCGCATTCAGTCGGTTGGTATTGAGCAAAACTTGTACACACTGACGATATGAAGTTGCGCTAAACTTAGGGCTAGGTGACTTGAGAATTTAGATTGATTTCAATTTCTACCCGTGAACACACTCAATCCATTTTGCATTATATTTATCGTGTTCGTTGATTCTCATATTTTCCTTATCCTTCAAAATTTCTTTATCCTCTATCTTAATAGCACAGTTGCGTTATTGGGTCATGTGGTAGCTGTTAAATATCTCCACGTTCATTCAGTCAGTGTTTTTACCATAAACGAAGTTTGAATGTTTGGTCGCAAAAATATGTAGGTTGCTTATACTTCTGTAAATCTTGTTTTGTTTGCTTCTGTATTTCTACTCTACGACAATTTATATGATAGTGTCTCTAGCTGGGAGCGAACCCGCACCGTCACGGCGACAGCGCCTAGCCCTGCAATTCCCGCGACGCAACCAACTGAGCTAACCGGGATAACCCCAAAAAATGTTGATCGGATAGCCCTGATATACGTAACGATCATTGCATGACATCGGTAACGGGTTATTTTACTGATATATAACCGGTTTTAATACCCTGTATAGCATTTGGTATAGTTTAACAATTATAAGCATATATCTTTTTACGTTTTTGTAGTATAATGAAGTACTTGTATGCAAATAACATGTATTAACTCTCAATCTGGTTATGTCTATTGTTTTCTCTGCAGTTTTACAGATGGTTCTTATAATAATTTTGCCAGATAGACTCGTTGCGTCTTAATCGAGACGATCATCTCTTACTTATTAATATTTATGTTGGAATATATGTTTATAAACATGTTAAGACATCCATTTATAATTGTGCACACAAAGAGATGATTACTTTATTCTCTAAGTTTCAAATATACAGTGTAGTTGTCCAATTATCCTACGGAGTATATATTTAAATGCTTGTTATTCGTTTTAAGAGCTTGTACAATTTTGAAATATGTCGATAAACACATTCGTTGCATAAAATATAAACCTTTGTAAAGTTATAATCGGGAAAATCGTATAGTTTTATAGCTGATACTAGCCTGGAATCCAGACAGTGAAGTATTTTGCTTTCATTAAGGGCTTACCACACCCCTCCAGAGCACGTTTATCGATAAAAAAAATATCAAAATCTCAATAATGGCAAAATACGGTTAAATGAAACTTTGCACAAATGAATGTTACTAATGTATCTTTATTTTGCATATGGTAAGTTAGAACAGTAAAGAAAAATAGTGACATCTAAACATTCCCTCAACTTCTATTTACACAAAGTCACTAAAACAAAACCACACAAAACATCATTTTAAATGCCCACATGAGTAATACATGTATGATACTGACAACAATTTATTGTGTCCTCGTGACACACACGTGTAAACTTTACGAGATATAAAAACAAATTTGTTTGACCTTCAATTTCCTGGTCGCGTAAACAGATGACAATCACTGATTTCTCTTTAAGTAGTTGAAAGTTCTTTACAAAGTACACAACATTTTCATGTCTGTATCATTACACTCACATGGGAATTTAAAGTTATATTTTGTATTGCTTAGTTTTTGTGAATTTATGTAAATAGAATTTTAAGGAATTTTTAGGTCTAGCTTTTTTTCGTTACTTTTCTAACGTGTCTTACTGTATACAAAATAAAGATACATTAGTAAAATTCGTTTGTGCAAAGTTTCATTGAAAGGCATTATGCCATTATTGCGATTTTGATAATTTTCTTTTTATCGATGAACGTGTTTGGGAGGAGTGTGGTAAGCCCTTAATTTTCCAACAAATAATCTGGAGCAAGTCTACATCTCTATCTGAACTTCTTGAACTGAACAAATTTTAACAAAAGACGTTAATAATATATACTTGATAAAAATGAAAATTATCCAAATTTCATCCTTATATTTTTATTTAAAAAGTGAAATATGCATATCAGGAATCGCCACACTCACAAAACACGTCCAGGAAGTCAAAACACATAGTTTCCATTAAAAGGGAGATAATTGGATATTTTTAGAATTTCTAGCGCTGTTTATCAAGGAATAGTCGTTTTATTAATCATGATTGATTTGTAATTTGTCGGCAGCTTAAGAAATTGATTTCTACCCAATACATGTGAATATTTTTTAGACTTTTTCCCGAAACGTTTATAACACCTAGGAAAATGTAACGCTGTTACGACTGAGGATTTTCATAAAGATTATATTTCTTAACAAGGATAACAAAATTGGTTCAAAGAAAGAGTTTTGAATTTTCCTTATCTTATTATGCAAAATTACAGATAGGAAAGAGGATTCTTATTATTTTTGCTGAGTATATATAATAGAGTTTTCATAATCTCATTTCAACATTATTGAGAAGGAGAAGGCATATTCAAATTTAACATCAAACGTGCACTTTAAAAAAATATATCTTAAACTATATTCAGGCATCTGTGACAACATCATAAGTCTTACTTGGTATTCTTGTTAAGGATTTTTCCATAATTGAATTTCGTATAATAATACCCTATCCATTCAGACTTTAAGATGCAAAATTCGAAATAAGAGTACTGTAACAGTTTTGGTCATAGTTTTTGTAATTATTGGTGTAGGAGAGTATAAATTATTTCCGTTTGCACTTGACAATGTAACGTTATTATCAATCACCTAACTGCCGCAGTGCTAAGGACTTGTTTCTAGCGAAGGATGTGTGGGAGGAAAGTGAATTTTTGGGAAATGTCTCATCCGTTTTAACCGATCCTTAATTTAGTTTTCTAAAGGAATTTTAGCAGACTTCTGCAATAAATATGAAGTGTTCCGTTATTTAAAGAACTTTTAATTCTTTAAATAATTCCGTTTTGCTTTCGGTAATGACTATAATGATAAATAGAGTTACGTATTCTGATACATTTTAAATCATTTTGATGAAAAATTTGATGCTTATATGACA